>JARSSU010019275.1:0-67559 GCA_029619165.1 Eurosta solidaginis | reverse complement strand
TGAAATTCGTAGCAAAACGTGTACTTAATATTAAGAACAAGCTAATATATAGGTCCAAGGTCGTGAATACAAAACACTTGCTTGGAAGAATGATTTCATAAATTGGATCCGATGCTCAGTTGAGACAATCCCTGGCGCAAAATCTGAGAATTGTTGCCAATTTCAAAATGGTTGGAATAGACTTGGCTCTTGTGCATTGTTGCAGCCACTCATCTTTACTGGATAGCAAGTCCATTAACGCTTCTATGGTCATTATGAAGTTTAGTTTTTAACACATGTAACAACATGTTTAAAAAGTTTCGATGTTTAGAAAGCTACAATTACGCGTTGGAATTCATTTCAGCGTTTTATACTTCTGGGTAGTTCCAGTACTCAAGCTTTTTTCTTCATAATAAATAATTTTGCTTTTATTTTATTTGACAAATGAACTAATTTATCGAATTATCGAACAATGACACTAGTCTTGATCGAATAAGTGTCATAATACCGAATGAAAATTCGATCGATCAGCTCTTTCGACCGCAGTCCAAAATCGAATTTGTCTCATAATAGGGGCCATAGGTCTCCGAAAAAAATTGTAATAATTCAATAGGAATTTTTTGGAGACTATCAACTTGTACTATGTAAGATAAAATTGATTGGGCTACAAACCACATATACCAAATTAAAAGTTCGAAATTCCTCGTATTTTTGAATTTTTCGTAAAAGGCTTTGAGATCGGTTTGCATAATTTTAGTTACAACCTTCATAGACATTCTTTCTTCGTAAATAAAAAAGAAAATTATTAATTGATGAAATTTGATAAAAACTTAGTAGTGATATTTTTCTGTTCGCTGCTAAACATGAAAAAGTTTTGTTTATTGAACCAAATAGTTTCTTTTGACGACATTTAGCTATAATTCGAAAGGCAATTTCTCCTTTTTTGAAGTAAGCTGAATCTTGCAAAAAAGAAATGTGGGCGGAATTCACTTTTTTGTCTTACTTACTTTCATAAAAGAATTTTTTCGCAAGTTTCTAGGACACTTGCGGGCTAGGAAGCGAAACTCCGAAAATTTTGAAACTCTATATGAAAAAAAATTCAATCAGAAAGGAAGGTAAAGAATGACCAAATTTTATTGTTTTTAAGTAAAGTAAGTAATTAGAAGAAAATAAGTTCACAACATTTTCAACTCCGAACTTCGAAAGCTTAGACCCATGTTTTATAGGCTAACTTCCAAAAAGGAGAAATACTGGTTTAATGTAGAACAAAACCGGGTGCTGTCCAGTGTTATTTTTTTCCAATTATTTTCTCACTCATTTCCCAAACATTTTTAAATCGCGCAAAGCTCTTAAAAATAAATTATTTTCCACTTTTTCGCCCTAGTTCTTAGATTGACCCTAGTACTCGGTAAAACTTAACAAAAAAATAAATTTGTTTCATATCATCGTCACCTCACAATGTTTCGAAGCCTGAATAAAATACCACCATATCTCCAAAAAAATCCCTCATATTTCATTAGAATACCGCAATGTCCAAGAATTTTTTATCAAGAACGGCATACCTCAATACAAAACGCTGAGGAAGTAGGATCGTTAAATAAACTTTAATAGATATAGTGCATTTTTCAAAAAATTGTGAAGATAGGGCGAGATACTCCATTCAGCAATCGATTTTAAATAATTTTTTTTTGTCCACTTACACAATCAAGTATTGTTCCATTTGCCGTATAAAGCTCACATAGTTTGCCAAATTCTTTCCAAAATTCATTGAGGCTGCAGAAAAAATCACAAAATTTATTTTTGCTTCATAAATATGCTATACATAGTACGGGTCAATATATATTTATATTCACTAACCGATTTTGACTCTCAGAATAATTTATAGATAGAAAATTTTCAAGCATTTTTAATTTTATATTGTGCGTGAGTCGTTAAGCTCCCGATTCTGTAACTGAAATCACTGCTTCGACAACGCGTTAACATTTCGCCAACAATACGTGTCGTCTACTAAAAGGCGCATTGAGCCTAAACGGCTAATATGAAAATTACCGCACTAACACGCTCAAAAAAGAGACCGCTCAAACAGCTGACATACGCAAAATGATTAGCGCAAGTCTACACGTGAAGAAATTTTTGGTTTGTAATAATCTATAATATAACAAGAAAGGAAGGCTAAGCTCGGGTGTAACTGAACATTACATACTCAGCTGAGAGCTATGAAGACAAAATAAGGGAAAATCACCATGTAGGAAAATGAACCGAGGGAAACCCTGGAATGTGTTTGTATGACATGTGTATCAAATGAAAGGCATTAAAGAGTATTTTATGAGGGAGTGGGCCATAGTTCTATAGGTGGACGCCATTTAGGGATATAGCCATAAAGGTGGATCAGGGTTGACTCTAGAATGCGTTTGTACGATATGGGTATCAAATGAAAGGTGTTAATGAGTATTTTAAAAGGGAGTAATCATTAGTTCCATAGGTGGACGCCGTTTCGAGATATCGACCAAAATGTGGGCCAGGGTGACCCAGAACAACATCTGTCGGGTACCGCTAATTTATTTATATATGTAATGCCACGAACAGTATTCCTGTCAAGATTCCAAGGGATTTTGATTTCGCCCTGCATAACTTTTTCTTTTTCTTCTACTTTTCTTCTTCTTAGGTGTCACACCCATTTTACAAAGTTTTTTTCTAAAGTTATATTTTACGTCAATAAACCAATCCAATTACCATGTTTCATGCCTTTTTTCGTATTTGGTATAGAATTATGGCATTTTTTTCATATTTCGTAATTTTCGATATCGAAAAAGTGGGCGTGGTCATAGTCGGATTTCGGCCATTATTATACCAATACAAAGTGAGTTCAGATAAGTACGTGAACTGAGTTTAGTAAAGATATATCGATTTTTGCTCAAGTTATCGTGCTAACGGCCGAGCGGAAGGACAGACGGTCGACTGTGTATAAAAACTGGTTGTGGCTTCAACCGATTTCGCCCTTTTTCACAGACGTTTCCAATTGCGACTTCACATGCTACTTCTCCTATAACCGTGCTGTCTTCTCCATTGGCTGTACGCAATTTTGCTCCGTGCAATGGTCTTATCTTCTTGTTGACTAAATCCACTCGAATGATGGAATGAGATGCACCCGTATCTACAGTCAGTAAACGTTCCCTTCCATCCCCATTCCCTGGAAAGGAACAGAACAGCCAAACGATGGTGTTTTTACCTTTGGATTACTCGTTGAAACTGCTGGCGATTTAGTTTTGCAACTGCTCGATACGTCTTCTCAAACCATCCACCTCGGCCTCGATTTTTTCCTCAAACTGTAAAATTTTTGTATCTTGCGCCTCCAACTTCGAGGAAGTATGTCCTTCTGGCTCTTCCAGTTGAGCAGAGACCTGCGCTGATATCTGTGCTGTTCTTCCAGTTGAGCTGACATTTGCGACGACATTGATGTTACTGTTGATGTTTGTGCAGATATTGCTGCCAAAATCATATTCAAGTCTGTGCTCGTAACTGTCAGCGATGTTTCGTTTTTCTCTTCAATTTTTGTTGTTGTCTCGTCCCCATCAGGATAAAAAACGTACTCGTCCACATCGATTCCTTGCGATTCCATTACCTCTCGTAGCCGTGCTTGAAGTTCGATCTTATTGCCGGCTGTATTCAATCCACTGTTCTCCAACTCCTTTTTCAGTTGCTGGGTACTCAATTCACTCAACTATGCCATGTCCAAGTTGTATTCCCAATCTTCGGAATTTATTCAACAATTCCTCTTCTGACACCAATTGTAAAGAATTTACTGCAATTCCGCTTATTTCAAATCTTCTAATAAGGTTTGAATCACTAAACTGTTGAATAAATAACTCCAATTTTCGATAATGCAAAATTGCCTCTATTAGACTACTTTCAAAATAACACATCTATTGCTCAACAGATAGCGTGCTTAATCAAAGCTGATTCTCGCGCCTCTACTGTTGTCACCTTTTATACTGTCTGGTTTCCTCGTTGCATACTTCTAGACTTTTCCATTCCAGAACTTACTAGTTAGTTATCAGCTACAAAACCACCAGCCACAACTACGTTTATAGCTTCTCATATGCGCGTGAGTAATACTTGCACAAATTATTGCCCTCTCTTGTGAGCACCTCAGATAAGATATATGCATGTGTTTGTGCGTTGCTTCTCCGCTGCGTGTACGTATATATGTGTAGACATAATGGTTGAATTATTGATGTGCATCAGTCACTGCTTAGCATCGGCTTAGAGATGGCCGTACCCCTTAGTGTTGCTAATATTCGTAACAATATTGTAAATATATAAAATTTTTGTTAAAATTTGACTTAAAAAATTTTTTTTTAAAGTGGGCGTGGTCGTTCTCCGATTTCGCTAATTTTTATTAAGCATATATATAGTAATAGGAGTAACGTTCCTGCAAATTTATCATGATATCTTCAACGACGCTTCAAAACTTTTAAATTACCTTCTTTTAAAAGTGGGCGGTGCCACGCCCATTGTCTAAAATTTTACTAATTTTCTACTCTGCGTCACAATTTCAACTCACCAAGTTTCATCGCTGTATTCGTCTTTGGTATGTATCAATTATCGCACTTTTTCGGTTTTTCGAAATTTTCGATATCGAAGAAGTGGGCGTGCTTATAGTCGGATATCATTCATTTTAAATAGCGGTCTGAGATGAGTTCCCAGGAACCTACATACAAATTTCATCAAGATAACTCAAAATTTACTCATGTTATCGTGTTAACTGACAGACGGACGGACGGAAGGACATGGCTCAATCAAATTGTTTTTTTCGATACTGATGATTTTGATATATGGAAGTCTATATCTATCTCGATTCCTTAATACCTGTACAGTCAACCGTTATCCAATCAAAGTTAATATACTCTGTGAGCTCTGCTCAACAGAGTATAAAAATCTATAATATAAAAATAAGTCGGGTTTTCCTTCCTGACGCTATAACTCCAGAACGCACGAACCGATTTGCACGGTTTTGCATTCGTTGGAAAGGTCTCTGCACAGGGTCTGGATATATAGGCCAAAACGTGTACCGGGTACCCTTAGAATGTATTATAGAATATGGATATCAAATGAAAGCTGTTGATGAGTGCTTTAGTACAGAGTAGCTTTCATACCTATTGGTGACTAGGGTCTCGAGATATAGGCCCTGATACACCTAGAATGTGTTTTTACATTATGGGTATCAAATTGAAGCTGTTGCTGTATGCTTTAGTACAGAGTAAGTTTTACACCGCTGGGTGACTAGGGTCTCGATATATAGGCCATAACATGGACCCGAATACCTCTAGAATGTGTATGTATTATGGATAACAAATGAAAGCTGTTGCTGGGAGCTTTAACGTAATTTTCATTCTGATATTCGATTTAGTCGCATCAACCTGGCAAAACTGATAAATATGCATGCGAAGCCGAAATAAAGACATGAATTGATAATACCCACATACCTATTTACTTACGTCCTATTCGATTTGCCTGAAATTTGGTATATAAATATGCCAATATTATTATTTACGATGTTTTTTTCCGGGAAGTAGACCAGAGATGGACTGGGAATGGGATTAGGGTTAGGACTGGGACTGAGACTGAGACTCGGAGTGGGACTGGGACTGAGACTCGGAATGGGACTTGAACAAAATACAGACCACCCTCTGGGACTGGCAATAAGAAATGAAGAAGAATGAGAAAAGCATGAGAGAAGAGAAAAGGAGAAGGAGACTGAGAAAGAGATAGAATGAGACGAAGATGGAGATAGATGAAGCGAAAAATATGGAGGGAGGAGTGAATACAAAGATTAGGAAAAAGTGTAAAGGGGCGAGGATAGAGTTAGACGGAAAAAGCTTATTAAAATAAATGCAGATGGACCAAATTTTAGGGCAGAACAACGTCTGTCGGGTCTGCTAGTAATGTATATAAACAAATTTTTATTTATGATTTTAAGAAATAACAGCGATCAACACCATGAGTTGGAAGATCACGGAATTTTCGAGGAGGAATAAAAACAAAAGCTACAGTTCACCCTCACGTTCTCCAATAATCACAGTCATATACAAAATCACGGCAAAACACTTTGCTGTGACAACACCTTTCAATAAACGCCTAATCTCGCAGCGCGCCATCTAGCAGTGAGTGGCAGCTACTAATTGTTGTTGGTTTAATTATGACATCTAACCGCAGCCCAAATCATACGCTCATTAGCTCATATTATTTCAGCTATTTATATAAGTAAAATATGCCAAAAAATTTGTTCAGTGTACTTTGCCTTGACAGTGAATACGCATTAAGCTAATATAAAACGTCCAGCACTGATTTAAGCTATGTATGACGGATTATCATATCACCCTTTACTTTGAAATAATGAGGGTGTATTAGGATGGGTCGGTTTATGTCGACCAAACTTATTCGACATCGTTTGTAATAGATTTGGATCCTACTGAAAATTTTCAGTAAAAATGGCTTGGCTGTTTTGAGTTCATTTCTGGGGATCGGGATAGTTGCTGGACCAAATAGAGGTATTATTGGACCTGGATTCATGTCCTTAGGAAAACGTCAGTTTATATTTCCCGTTTAGATCTAGATCTATTTTTAGTTTCACACGAGGAACAAAACCGCTCCCATTTTGGGATCACTTCAAGGCTACTTGTTTGTATAGTTTCAATTACAAAATTCATGACATTTTTTTCTCAAAATATCGATATTAAAAAAAACTTAATTAACGAAATCAAAATGCCAGTGCTATTTTTCTGTTTGCTGTTGTACCTATAAACAATTCATTTATTTAGTTATTTATTCAAAAGCTAAAATTATAATATGAAATTATAATATGGCTATGAAGCCATAGCAGCAAGGGCCTTAGACTACTCATAAACAATTAATATTAATAGTAAAAGCCTTACAAACAAAAATCCCTCGCTAAAGTAAACTGCTTTTAAACCTACAGCCCAATGGACTTTTCAATAAAAGTTTCTGAATTACTTCAGTCTACCGAGAATGTTCTCCGAAACTAACGATCCACCCTAGTGTATAGGAATATGTATAATACATAGCATATTGGTGGCATAAAATGCTAAAGATATTTTCATGCTCTCAAGCAGAGCTCTCGAATAACTCTCGACCAATAATAACAGTTACTGAAAAAAGCATATCGGTCAACGAAAATCTGTTAATTTTTATGAATTCCTTTTCAACTTCTCTCAATGAGAGTGAGGCAAGTGCTAATTTAATTGATTTTTAAGCCTTACTTTTCATAGGGTCCTTGTTTAAAGAGCAAAACTCTTCAACTCGAGAGGGAGTGCAAATCGAGAACATCTTTGAACACTAAATTGAGAGGTGACGCTGTCACGCAACGAGGGCCTCCCCACTGAACCTCTCCACTACAATGTGATAATCCTGCCTTCCAAAAGTCTGTTGATAGATAGGATCAGTCCTCTTGATAGCAGTCGGCATGTTCGTTGTTAACATAGGCACACAGAACTAATTCATCGCATAGAGGACTCTTTCAGTGGCGACCTCTTAACAATAAGTATCGTGCGACACCGGTAATTGCTATCGAAGAATTCTAATCCATATAGACAAGAATGAATATAACGTGCCCATATACCAAGATTTGGAAACATAGCCCAACTTCAAGCAGATGTGGTGCAAAACTCCCAATACAGCTTAGATTTACTTAATTAGGACTTGTAGATAGCCATTCCCACCTTGTACAGTTCCTAGTCTGTGTTTATTCCTTCGGACCTTGTCCGTTCAACACGGCTGTAGATTTTCAACAGCCTGATATCTTGTCCCGGGAAGGGGAACGCCTATTACAAATACATAAACTACATAAACCTCGTTTATGAAAAAGACAAAAAATGACTCACACACTGATGTCGTAGATGACCTATGCAACATGATACGATGTCGCTCATAGCTTTGTGCTGGCGCCCTCTATGTTGACTGTTGTGATACCGCCATTGCTAAAATTAGACTACTTCTTCCCCAGCTTTTAGGGCCTTGGTCTACCTGCCTCCTCGTGCACAAACAAGTTGTAACATCCCGACCTCAATTCAGGAATTATATGCTCAGTCACGGCTTCTGAAAAAGGAATATATCTATTCCGCTTCGTTCAAGGCAGAACAAGAGACTGGCGAATTCCACCTTATAGTTCTGAAGGTTTGTCGACGGACGATTATCACCGTTGGATGCATCCATCATTTCCTCAGCGACCTCCGCCTCCGCTACGCCAACAGCCTCTTTTTTTCTTCTGCCCTGTATAACACAAACCCCACATGACAACAGGCCCCGCCACAGACGAGATGTCGGCAGGGCTAATGCTGCCCGTGGGTGCTGTTCCCATTGCGGGCTTACTGTTTTTCGAACAGAGGAGAGGAGTCATCCCTGGCGTTGGCGTGGTAAATTCAGCACCCTTTTGATGTCAAATGCGATAGTGTCTTCTGACTGTGCTTGAAGCTCCGTGGACTTTATATTTAGCAGAATCAGCGCTTTCCAACAATAAGACATGGGTTCCACCATTCTGAGGACCTTCCAGAGAAAATTAAGGTTTTGGTTGCAGTCATGCAATATCCCAAGGATAAGCTCTGTTTTTACCTGTTCATCAAGTCACACCCAGAGCCCATAATTCTACCACCAGAGACATTAACCTCCTACAGTAGTTTGCCGACCGCTCTTCAGCGCACTTTATTGGCATGAATGAATTCTATGGACTCAATAAGATGCTGTGGCCCCTGGGGGTCCCTACCGGCAGTTATTTAGGCCGCAGTCATTGGCCACGCTTTTTCATTGGTCTCTGGAAATTGCTCCATTCTCTTTGCTTCTTTTCAACTTCGTCGAGGTGATGCAGCTGATATTGGAGTTACAGTTTTATGGGCAAAATGTTGGTTTAGTTAGAGACTGATGGCCACTTCCGATGAGTGTTACATGAATATTAAAACTTTTTTTGTATGGTGAACTTCATTAAACCTCCAAACGAAAATTTCAAACTTTAAATGGTTTTTGGCATGATGCAACATTTCGCCCAACATTTATTATTCACATCCAACTGAAACTAAATTTTTTAACATCATTCCACCTGTAACCAGTTAGTGACATTGCTAAAGTAATGCCAAGGTTAGTACCGATGGACAAAGGTTGCCACGTTTTTTTATTAGCAAATTCCATTTTCAACGCTAATTGGATTAGCGTAGTGTAGTATGAAGCACAAAACGCTTATAAATTTGCATAAAAATAAAATTAGGAAAATTTGCATTTGAAACTGACGATGAATTTTACAACTTCTAGAGCGAGTGATAACCACCAAGGCGACAAATAAAATGCATTCCACTTAGATGGTAGCAAACAGAATGCTAATGCATAGAAAGGTCGTATAAACGTTCTACTTAGTTCATGTAAATATTTAGTGAATTAAAATCACTTAGAACGTAATATAGATAAAACTGGATGGAAGGGGAATTTTTGTACAAACTTCATTCCTATTAAAGTCAAAGTACATGTGGGAGGTTAATATTCATTGATAGGCGCTCAACTGTCTAGACCAGAAGTGTCCTTGAGCGGTTCGTTGAGCAACTGCAAACTGTTTGAATTTTATTTTCGACTTATCTATCGATATGTAGAGAAAGTTTGGCGATTTTGTACACATTGTTTAAGAACTTACTGGCAACGCTTGGGGGCGTTTTATACATTTGCTTAACATGACCTTGCCACCTAAGGTATCGGGATTTATTCACTGCATAATTATCACGTTTGTGTAAGCCACGTACAGCTCATCATTAAAATTTCCTTCTATTATCACCGCTAGCATAACGAAAAATTTTGTAATTTTCCATGTAGCTATTCTCTTATTTCACCCATCATATTCAAAATCATAGAATTTGTCATCTAACTTTTAATAATCGTGGTCTTGTTGTATTGATGTCCCAGCGGGTTAAGACGCAGCAAAATATTTTAACCTTATATAAGCCTGATTTCATGTGGCAAAAAGGTTACGTCACCATGCCTTAATTTCTTTGAGAATGTATGGCGTATTCCTTATCATACTAATTATTTTTCTGTACTTGTTTCATCAGGTCAAGGTTAATTTGAATGATAACGTTACACATACGGTTTAAAGCCCAAAATTGAATAAAGCTTGCATAAGGAAGTTTTATAACCCATTAGTAGAGTATAACGAGCTTATCATAAGGCTTATACACACAATAAAATAACGATTCATTAGGCCTCATTATAAGATACTACTTCCTATATTGAGACTTTTTATATAAGGTTTATAATTCACTACGGATCAGGCTTACATAAAGGCGTTGCAATAAGATAATAGTGTACCTGGTTATAAGGTTTATGAACCAAGTAGGATAAGGAATAGTAAGCCATATTTTAACCTAATCATAAGGCTAATTACTTACTACTTAATTCGTGCTTTAACGGTTATGACCTTCCAAACAAGGCGCACCAGTTGCTTCTTCGCTCTATCAACTGGCGCTAATTGATCACACCAAGGGAGTTTAAATCATTTTCCACCTAGCCCATCCAGCGAAGTAGTATCCGCCCTTTTCTTGTGCTTCCATAGACGGGTTCCGATAAAATACTTTCTGATCTCCAGCGCCATGTTTCATTCGCCTAACATGTCATAGCCTACGTGGGCGCTACCTTTTAATTCACTGGACTATGTTGATGTCTGCCGAAAGCTCGTACAGCTCATCATTAAATCAGCTTCGGCACTCGCCATCGTCAATGCGTAGAGGCCCATAAATCTTTCGAAAACCTTTTCCCCCGAACACTCCCCGAGCCACTTCATCTGATGTTGTTACGGTCCATGCTTCTGTACCATATAAAAGGACAGGTATGATTAACGAATTGTAGAGCATGATTTTCATTTGTCGAGAGAGGACTTGTACTTTCCAATTGCCCACCTAATCCAAAGTAGCATTTATTAGCAAATGAATTTCAGAGCAGCCAACAGTAGCGTCGTTGCCAAAGCCCAAATGCGCTGACTCTTTGCTCGATGATAGCAGATACTTCGCATAAGTCAAACTGCACAAACAAAATCAGACTTGCATAGACTTATAAATCAAGACACCAACCTTGATTCATCTTCGAAATCACTTTTTTCGAAACATGTTTTGCGTATAGATTGGTAATCTATCATCGAAAATGCATTTTTAGTTCCTATTTTCAAGGTACGGGACAATTTTTATTGGAAATACTTCATTGAACGTTGTTTTAAAACACGGTGACTCTTCAGCAGTAATTCGGCCAGCCCAGAAAGTGTTTATCAGCCATGAAAGTATTCTCTTCAAAAATACATTTGCCAGATGGCCTTTAAGTCGGCATATGGAAATGTGGGAAAGATAAAAAAGGCAGTATACCAAAAATTGGAAAAAGATCTCCTCACACAGCTGGAAATAAAGGATCTCAGTTTTGAAATGATTTTTTGAAACGATTAAAAGTAATTTGCTTAATAGTTTTTATTGACGTCCCAAAACTCAAAATTAAAAGAAATCAAGTTTACTTAAAAACATTGCGAAAATCCCTAGACAACAGTTAGGATTATTTAACATGTATCCCGTTTATGATAAGGCAAATTTTATTTTTATATTTTTATTTACTTTAGGGATAAGCCTCATTTGTAGCGTAAATAAGCCTAAACTAAGACGTTATCATAAGGCATATTATGTACTTTATTTACCTTGTTCTAAGGTTTATCAGTTTGGAGTGGATCTAGTATTCCTTATTGCTTACAACCGCGTATGCCAGTTTGTGCTAGGAGGATATACCTGCGGCAAGGCATGCCTGTCCTAAGAGGTGACTTTTATAAATCCGCCACCCGCGCTGCGCTTGGTACCGCTAGCTAAAAATCAGTCTTAAAAACAACAGTCTCAAATGCAAAAAAGTAGTAGCATGTAGTTAAGTACATAGCAGTTAATTGGTGGAGGAGCTGATCTACTTGGTGTTGCTGTCGCGCGAAGGAATCTTTAAGCTCAGATTAGGCGAGGTGGGCTTAAAAATAGCTTATCAGCAATCTCGTTTGCTACGAAAAAATGAAAAATTTGCGTTTATTAAGAGCCGTTTTGTCATGAGAACTTCACAATTTATCTGCTCTATAAGATTACATTTACAGGATGACGGATAAGCCAACAGCTGTCCCGATACGGGGCAGGAAGTGGAATTCGCATCCGAGTTTCTACGATGATCGAACTGCTAACAGTCAGACTTGAACAAAGCCATGTTTTGTTGTGTGTACAACTTTTTCCGATTTACCTTCTGCTTTTATATTTATATTTATACTTCCATACTGAGCATATTTCGTATGTTTGCATGTAACTCAAGCTCTGCATTTTTTGGCACTGTTTTTTACTATCTGGCTTTTGCATTATGCTATTTTTAAGGAGCACAACAACTTACCATACATTTTATTTTTATCCTTAATCAGGCAAAGTATCGTTGAAATAGTTGTAGTCTTGTCTGTCCTGACCCCCAAATTTCAACCTTCGCTAACGCCAAGTGTGCAGAAAAGCATGCAACGGTTTATACCATGTGGGTGGTTATAAGGAATAACCGCCTAGGTCGAGTGTAAAAGTATAGGAGTTAGGCTATTATTCCTTGTGACTATAAGCTCCTAATGTTGCATACCTTACTGGGCGCTTGATACTGTTTTAAACATTTTGGCGATGGAATTTTAGGACCGGTTTTTCAGTACAAGTTCAACTCAGTTTGTCAGATAAACTACGCTTAAACTTGTTCTGCAGTTTTTCTGTCTGCCTTAACTGAAGTTTAAGTTGAGCTTGAGCGGCCGATCTGGTAGGTTTAAGCTCTAGCTAACCCATCTGTTTGTTTGCGTTCGGTCGAAATGGCGTCGAATATGTGGTTAACTAGGCCTACTTCTAAAATCTTAAGAAGTTGTTTCGAAACAGTGGCTCAACTCCAGAATCGTAGCGTACTCAGGCAAAAAAGGGATTTTTTCTATAAGTTGTGAAAAAATTTAATCAAGAATTGTCGGGTCCTCTAACTCGGAATCAAAATGCAGGTTCCATACTACAGTATTTTCACGAAAATAAAATGAAATACACATAATTTAAAAAATAAGAACAGATTTAGGCCGAGCTCTCTTCCAATTTGGTCGGGCTCCTTTGATTTTTCCTAACAAGTTGGCGGGCGGGAGGAGACATACTTCGTTTATGCCGTACCCTGTAGGGCATCTGCAAGCAGATGAGCTTCAACTGAGAGCTTTTAATGCCGAATACACTCGTAGTGCTTGCCAAACACTTGCCGAGGGGCAACCCGCTAGAAAATTTTCCTCCAATTGAAAAACTTGTTTTTTGATGTTGCTTTGCCCGGGGTGTAAACCCCGTATCTTCGGTGTGGTAGGCAGAGCACGCTACCTTCACACACGGTTCGCGGGGGGGGGCCTATATAATTTATTTTGATTAATACGCTTCATCATTATTTCCCACAAACAAACAGCTGTTGGTTGGTGGTGGGGGCGGCTACCACCTTGGAGATTTGTTTCAACTCGAAACGCAATATAGGATATCAACTGGAGAAATGGGCTTTAATATTATTGGGAATTGTACACTTTTCAAAATCTTTCGAAATTAGGATAATAATTGGAAAATATTAATGACGTTTGGAGATCAAACTCGAAAACTTTAAATTTTATATAATTTCTAAAGGTGGATAGTTGATTGGAGAATAAAATTGGAATATCAAACTCGAGAACTATCTGGTTTAAGAATATTTAAATAATGATGTTGGATATCACTTCCGGAACTAGATATATATTTCGCAAAGGCGGCCTGAAACTGTGATCGAAAAACTGCTCAGTAGTTTAACTGGAGTTTACATTTGACTAGCGTTTAAGCAAACTTAATTAAGCTTAGCTTAACCAACTACTGAAAAACCGGGCCTTAGTTTTAGCGAAGATGGAATGATGTGCTGATGTGCAAACATACTTCATAACAATTTTTTTGTTTTATCGGCCTATTGATAAAGGATTCAAGGTTCGAAACGAGCTCAAGGCCAGAACAATAATTTTTTGTAATGATTACTGTTTATTTTTATTTTTCTATAATTGAAAAATTGTGTTTTGTTTTTGGAATAGTAAGTAGAAAATTTTTCAGACAAACTGCCATAGCTGCGCAGATAGATCCATTTCGAAGGTGCTAAGCCTTCATCATCAGTACGCTTTAGGCGCTCTGCGCTAAGCATTTAGCTATACAGCGGCGTTTGTTTTGACTGATAATTGCTACACGACGCAAATTGGAAGAGAAGCTCGGCCTTAGATCTCTTCGGAGGTTATCGCGCCTTAATTTATTTCTTTTTTACTTGGGAAATGTCAAACAAAGTAATTGAAATAAACACATACAGCATTATCAGTGATTTGGAACAGATGGCGCAACATTGAATAAATATAGTTGCGTAAAGAGGAATAGAAGTAGCAAATTTGCCAGTCAAACAAACCACCGCTGTATAGTTAAATGGTTAGCGCAGAGCGCCTAAAGCGTACTGATGACGAAGGCCTAGCACCCTATGAAATGGTTCTATCTGCGCAGCTATGGCGGTTGTCTGAAAATTTTTCTACTTACATTCCAAAAACAAAATACAATTTTTCAATTATAGAAAAAATAAAAAATAAAACATTATCATTACAAAAAATTATGTTCTGGCCTTGAGACTCGTTTCGAACCTTGAATCCATACATGATAACATATCCTAGTATATTGAATTGTGAGCATAGTAATATTGAAGTTAAACCATTTGTATGTAATATAGATCACCTCGTATATATCTATCATTCATATTTATAACTCCTTGATTCATGCATTTGAAAAATCTAAAAATTCTTTCAATTTCAATTTCAAGTTAAATATTATTGCAAATTTTCCGGGTGCTTTTTTCCATTTCCTCGTTGTTATTTTACACGTTATGAATAAAATATCCAATGGCGAATTTTATAAATTGTTAGGAAAAATATTTAATCCATAGAAATTCGTCAATTCCACTTGCACAAATTGAAAGCCACAGATTTTCCAATCAACTCGTAAAAATATTTGCGTATGGATGTATCGAAAGATTTTTTGGGAAAGAAGGAAATGAAAATAAAGGAAATTTTCCCATGTGTGTTTATACTTTGCGCCAACTATAACCAAAGTAGTGCCCATGTTTGATTGCATGGATGTGCATGGAAGGGAAGCATAAAGGTTGCCAGGCAATCCAACTACGTACGTATGAACATATGTACGTATGTCACCACTAAAATGTTGCATATAAAGTTGCACAAGGATTAAATATTTTCTTGCATATGATACATCCATATATATGAATATATACCAGGATGCCCACATGATAAACGTATACTCACAAATATTCACATATGTGAATGTAAATGTGCTTCATACATATTTATGAAAATGCTTATGCAGTTTTACAAGAACAAACATATACATACATAAATGTCTGCCATAAAGGAATGCTTAACGAGCAACAACAACAGCAAAATCAAAGCAGATTAAGGAACCGAGTGGTGAGAATTTTGTAGTGAATAAGCAAACTATGCATAAGAATGTTTAAGCTGCACAATTAAAAAAAAAGACCATCGAAGTGTCAGAGTGAAAAGCGTATGCGCGCGTTAGTTAGCGACTTTAAGTTGTTGGAGGACATTAAGTAAACGCGTTAAAAGCGTAAAGTAATTTGAAGTATCTTTGCATAGTTGTAGTTGCAATAACTCAAAGAGGGTGACACAAACATTGCTGAAGCCAACTCTTACTTGAGCGTCTTGATATTGAGTGGGTGGCGGGTTGAATATTCAAGGTAGCTACAAATGTGTGTGTATGAGTTAGCCTTGAGCTAAATATGTGAAGAAATTCCAAATTGAAGCTTCAATCGAAGACGTATTTAGTATAATGTTGAAGGACTATGAATAATGATTCATTTCTCAAAGTCGTCAAATAAGATGGCCAAGCAAATGCCAAAGCATACCAATTCTGTACAGTTATTTCGAAAATATAAATACTACAAGCATACATATATGTACCTACACATGTATTTAAATATGCTGATACCGTTATCAAACGCTTTGGTATTTTACTAAAATATCTTTTGTCGATAGAAGATGGCAAAGGCTTTTGAAGCATATTTATGTACATAAGGGTGCCCTTATAAATCAAACAACAGATTTTTTATAATATAAACTCTTCCAAAATTAATACAAAAATATCAAACATAAATTTGGGTACCAATTGGCGACGGGATGTCGCATTGGAGTTAAAATGAAGAGCTATGAATGGGATCTCAAAAATTTTGAGATTTTTTTATTTATTTTCTAATACCCAAAAACGATATAAAAATTTTGCTCTCGATTAGAACCGGTTGCGGGATGTCGCATAGTGGTTAAATAATATCTTAATATTTTAGTCATAGCGTGAAATGCTTTGCGATATATATTTTGAACGGCACCAAAATTTATGTGGGTATTGAGAGTTGTCGATTTGGGTTTCAGGAAACAAAAAATTTTTATAAAACATTTTGAAGCCCATAGAGACGTCTTACCCTTTCACGACATTTCTGAAGTATCTCTAATCACCTATATGTAATCTTCTTGGCATTGATATTACTCTTGACCCCGAAAAAATCAGGGACCACCATAATGTACAAAACTAAATTATATTCCAAATATTTGATGTTCTATAAAATATAAAAAGTTTGAGAATGCCATTGCTATGATTATTCTTGAGTTAAGAGAAACACTGCTACGTCTTGTTGCAGGAGACTAAGAAATGAATCCATCACTTCCTTCACATTTATTTAAAAAATAAATAATATGTCGTAATTTACCTCCGAAGAGACTTAGTCCAAGCTTCTCTTCCAGTGTGCGTCATGCTTATCTTACATGTTCTATACCTACTCCGAGCGATACCTGCATGACAGATTAATTTTCAATGGGAAGCCTTTCATGACAGAAATACACTAGGAATGTTTGCGAAATCACGGGGCGAATCCGCTTAGAAAAAATTTTTTCTCATTGAACAATGTTTTTTATAAATTTTCGAGTTTGCTTTGCCCGGTACTTGAACCCAAAATTTCGGTGTTCTAGGCGGAGAAAGTCTACAGACGCGACTAGAAAAAACCTGACCAGATTTCCCACATTTAATGACAGCAGAGCAAGATCATTGATATTATTTTGTCTGACATTTAAGCAGCGCTGTTTCCGTCGGCAGGTGAAGCTACTTATGTAGTAGTGTACAGATGCAAACCGCTTCCATTTTCTTTTATCACCCTGCAGAAAATTTACCAGCTCGGATCAGTGTTGGGCTGTGCCTGTAGCAGCTCTCGCTCAATACCCAAGCAATGGCATTATGCATTACTTCGTATCTCATGTCAACCATTTCTGTGGCAAGCATTTCTTAAGTAGTTTTGTAGTTCTCAACTGATTCAATTCGGGTAGTTATGATTATTGCTAAGCGTTTATCGGTTACCCACTTTTATCTACATTACGATGCCTTATTTCAAAGTGTCTTAAACTATCGCATTTGTAAACGAGATGTGAAATGTCTCAGAAAATTATGTTACATATACACTCGGAAGGGACTGGTGGACTAGATTAGGATATGCTGACTAATGGCACTTTGATATTCACCTCAATTCACTAACTTTTGCTGTTTTGGAGCTCAATCGCTGCCAATAGCGAAAGAAGTATGGAACCAGGGAGACTCATGAAGAAGAATATAGAAATTCATTTCATTGTACTTGGACGAATGATAATTCTCAAATTGAGCGTGTCGGACAGGAAGCGAGCTGCATCATCTAGGGTTGCGGTCACTACCATTAGTTGCTATTCACTGCTCCACTGCAGGCCTCAATTTATATGTCAACTGTGTTTATAAAGCTTCCGTTATTCGAAACCTAGAATACCCGTAAGTTGTCATGACCTCGTTAGCCACAAGAGGGGGCGCTTTAGATTTTATCAGGCTGTCAATATTTTCTAAGCCCGCGTGTGTAAACAAGTTGAGGGCAATTGAAAAACTTTGTACATTAAAATGAAGTACAAAGACAGTGCGTCATGCATTGAGGAGCTAGAAATTCATTCTGAATCTCTTACACCAGAACATTTCAGGGGTCAGAAGGGAACTGGTTTCTGATGGGCGCTTTACCCAAACTTAGATAAATTTGGCAAACTGTGGTAGGAACATACCCATAGTATAGCTGACAGTAACAAAGAAAAAGGTTTCTGTAGAGCAATACAAAAATTAGCACAACCTGCGTGCACAATGGTATACGTTCACAGCAAAGGGTGCAACAATCGATCGACATTCATTTCATCACTATTTGTTTTGTTTCAGAGCTTAAGATGTTGTTGCTCGGATACGTGGGTTGAAGTTTTTCTACTGGTTGATACAAATTTACGTTATTAAAGTTGGTTATGAAGTACACGAAGATATCGAATTAAGTTCTTCCCATATTGACACATTGACAATTTTTTACTGGTATTTCCAAACGTTCACCTTCTCTGTTCTTCGTGGCAGCAAGTATGCGGGTGAAAAGGAAATACTTTTAATGACTAACTTAAAATTATCTGAAATTCCATACACGAAACGGCATGAGTAGGTATTTGCGTTGAGGTTTGCTTGCATTCTACTTTGCGTTTTAAAGAGGAAAACCTCCCTGTGAAATATAAAAAAAATTTTAATATAAACTGAAAATTTTTATTATTTATTATTTTGCCATGGATAAATACTTCACAAATTAAGTTCAGCATTTCCTACAAAAGAGGTTAATTTAACTCACTAAAGAAAAGTTAATTAATTTTTACTCCTCTGTCATGGAAATGCAACGTTTGCTGTATAATAGAGCCAATACATAAACATTAGGGCGGGTCGATTTAAAAATCGCTCATTGCTCTGTGAAAATCGTATTCTAGGGATCAAAATAAGAAACTTTTCCGAAGGAACCACACCTCTGAAACGAATTCTGATGTCCCCCCCCCTTTGGGTCAAACTTTTGGGTAGGGGCAATTTCAATTCTACCTGCTGTGTCTTGTGGTGGCTTAAAAAAAACAACACAAGCAATTTTACGACATGCAAATGCATCACAGTGATGCCTCGGTTTTAAAAGGGGGTTGTAAAAACGCTAATTTCTAATAATTTTTTTTTAATTTCTTTTCTATTACTAAGTTAAATTCATTTTTTTATTTACATATGTTCTGACTAAATAAATTTCTAAAGAGAAAAATAAACTCCAAAAAGAAAAAAACATAGGCATTTCAAAGTGGGATTTTTCAAAATTTGCCCCTACGACCCAATGGGGGGCATCAGAATTAGCTTTAGAGGTATGGCTCCTTCGGCAAAGTTTCTTATTTTGATCCCTAGAATATGATTTTCATAGAGCAATGGGCGATTTTTTTGCCTCCCCACAAATCGACCCGGCCTAATAGACATACACATACTTACTCATACATAAATGCGCGTGCATAAAAAATACGTAAAATGGAGTTAACTTGAAGCATTTTGGAGACTTCTTTTCTTACCCAAAATTGATGTTCAAGCGCCATGAACGCTGGCAAATATAATATGAGATTGCATTTTGTGCCCGCCAAAAAATGTTCCCTTATTTACCATCACAAAAGGAGAGCTGAAATTTGTAAGGGATGCATTTGTATACATTATACAATCGCTTATAGGTTTTTTTGTTGCAACCATATAACTGTACTATAGATGCATCTACATACCTCTCTATTATAGCTTTATTGTTGTACAACAATCCAAGTGCACTTCTGTTGCACACAATCGTTCGAGCGTTACTAATTCCCCCGCTTAATATCTATACGCATATCAAAGAATATACTGGAATAACTGTACATGTAAATACGCAAGTGAATTTTTAGATGCAAACTGCATGGAGTACATAAATATTCCTACATAAAGTGCCCGTTGTTTCAAACGATTTGTTGCAACATCTTCATACCCCATACAAATAAAGTCAATGACAAGTGTGTATGAGATAAAAGGGGCGTATCTTGTATTTGGTGACTCCAAGAAGGAAATATCGATTAAACGCACCAACCGGTAAACTTCTACGAGCGACGCAAAATTAAGGATATGTAGGTCAGTTTTAGAACCAAATCATTATTTTATTTACAGCCGAAGCCGCGAGTAAAAGTTAGTATTTAGTAATAAGTAAATTTCGACCACGTAATGAGCTTACAAGCTCGGCCAAAACTGAGGATCCTATCTTCTATCGCTGAGTTATTTTAGTGAAATTTTCGTTCGGATGCGAAATATGGTAATTTTTTGAACGTATCAAGTTGGAACTTATTCCAAATAAAAATAAAGTAAATACTTGGCGCGATAAACCTCCAAAAAGATACACGTTTTACATAGAATCCGAAAGGCATCTGAAAGGCAGACGAACTTTCACTGAGAAGCTTTTCATGGCAGAAATCTACTTGGCGTGTTTGCCAAATCATTGCCAAGGGGGGACCCCGCTTAGAAAAACTTTATTTCTAATTGAAAAAACTTGTTTCTAAACTTTCGATGTTGCTTTCCTGGGACTCGAACTCAAGACCTTCGGTGTGGTAGATAGAGCACGCTACACCACATCATTGTATCCGCTTTCAGCTATTCACCTCTACAATGTCATATTATAAATCCAAAGAAGAATAACATATGCTAACGAGTGCATGTTTGTGCTAAGTAGCGTCCATCTCGAAGAACAAAAAATTAAAATTTCTACGTCTGAGTTTAACCCGCTGAATGAGGGTGCAACTGCACATATTGTATTCTTATTGACCACCGAATTCGGTTGCAGAGGCAGAGGGTGATCAACCCTGAGACCGTACAGAAAGGAGGTCCGTGCATCGCATCTGTTGTTATCGCTAAGAAAACATGACAAGCGATACGAGATGTCCAAAATCGCTTAGACGGATAGCGCCAATTCACGCATACAAATACATACACTCATGGATAAACAAATATGTAAGCTTCCCCTTCAGTATTTTGCGCTTTTTATGTCATAGCATGCAAGCATTACCGTCAATAGCTCCATACAGTCATTGCGTCAAGGTATTCAATATTAAGTATGGGGCTATGAATGACGTTGATGGTTTTTTTTGCTTGCGTGACAAGTACCTTTGAGAGTAAGTTATGGTAATAGCCACGCAAATTCACATAAAAGATGCGGAGCTAAGAATGTAGTCATGAAAAGACGCTTGTGCGATAAGAATTGGGTTATTCTGTATTGCGCTATAGCTAATGCTAATAAGTGCATACTCCCACGAGCTTTTAAAGCGTCATGTGCATATATATATAGATAAGCAATTACATATTGTAACCCTATTTACGCGTTGTCACCACATAAGTATTTACATAGCGACGAACTGTCAACATCAGTGTCATCATCGCATGGCTAATGTTTATAATTACAAAGCACTTGCCATACTACTTTTCGAATTGCCGCATCATTTCAAAACACCAACGAACGAACGACGAAAACAACGCAGACAATTCGCACATTTCAAAGCGTAAATGTCACTGAAGCGCTGGAATTAATTGCTGCTGTTGCTGACGCACATATCTACATATGTATGGGTGTGTGCGTACAGCACATTAACCGCATATTGGCTAAAGTCATATAATGTGGTGTCTAATGAGCTGCCTGCCTGTTTAGGCGCTGACATGTACAATCTACTTACACTCATACACTTACAGAATGCACATACCCAATAAACAGAAAAGGAGGTGTGATTTCGGGATCGTGCCCAATTTGAAGCTAATGGGAGAAAATGAATCTCTGAGACAGGCATTTTTCTTATTTTACCCCATGTATGCTAATTTTGCGTTGAATGAAAGAATTCTCTATAGAGAGAGACCTTTTATAAGAATTCAAAAACGAACGTATTGCTTCTACAACTACATGGAGAGCATTGTGAAAAAATTTTGACATTAGTGTGAGTCATAAAAGCAACTTCTAAAGAGTGTAGAGACATAATTCGCGGTTTGAAAAAATTAGATCACTGCCACATGGTGCTTGGTGGTCGCCGTAGTATAGCTGGTAGCGTGCTCCGTCTACCCCGCCAAAGGTCCTGGGTTAACTTCCGGACAAAGCAACATCGAAAATTTGAAAAATGTTTTTTGGATTAGAAGAACGTTTTTGTAAGCGGGGTCGCCCCTCGGAAGAGAAGCTCGGGGTAAATCTTCTCGGAGTATTTGCGCCAAATATTTATTTTTTAGCTACGCTCAACATTCGGCAGTGGCATGCAAATTATTGCAGGCCATCAATAATCGCATCTAAAGTTGGCTCGCCGTAACAAAGCTTACTACGGTGAAGCGGATACAAGAGCCTTTGTGTACTATCAATATATTTATATCTCCGAGCCGGGATATTGCAGAACATATCTATAAAACTTACAAAAATATAGCCCTCAACGACTTCATGGAAATCTCATAGGGCTTTTGTTAGCAGGGCATATCAGGATTCTGAAAGATTAATTTTTGCCAGTGACGCAAGCCCAATGATTATACGCTGGTGTGCTATCCATTCCAAAAGAAGAAAATCACTTTAAAACTAAGACGAACAAGTCAGTAAATTTGGTGCACCAGAAGATCCCTTCCAGCCTATCTTCTGTTGTGGTCGAGGCAAGTGGTTGTGTTTATTGGGTAAAATGTGCAGTAAAATAAAACACATGCAAATGTATGTGTCATGTTGGACCCTGCAAAAAATGGTAACAGATTCAAAGGCTGAAAAGTACTTCAAAACTAGCCGCTTCCGACATAGAACATTTTCGCAATGCTCGCTATGCCGCATTCCACCAGACCAGCCTTTAAAGAGCATGATTGGTGTGATTTGCATCTCACAAATTCAGAGCATAATAAAAGTCCTCAGGACTTCGTCCACCCCATTTCAATGCAGCAATTCTACAATACATAAGTTTTGCGTTCTATCGATGGCCCTAAAGAAGAAAAGCACTCAAAGCAAATTTGTTGTACCTTTGTAAAATCGAATGAAAAGCTTTTGAGGTAAACACACTTTGGAGACTTTAACGTTCAATAGAATTACTCGACCACACAATTTGGACGCTTCAAAGGGAAGAGCTTTCCATACATCGAGATCATCAGAAAAATGATCGTTAAAAAAAGATTCTTTGGTACTATCGTACAGAAACCCTTCGCATTACTCAATTCCCAAAGGGCAGAATTTCTTGAACATTTTTTACTGAGGCTCGTGTATTTACTACGCGAGCCCATCTTGGCTATTCTTATATCGCAATTTCCAAATTTCCAAACTTGCATTGGCTAACGTGGCTCTTGGTTTCAAGGCCCGGGGAAAGCCACATCAACATCTTCAGAAGCAAGTTTTCCCAAACTTCGAGTGAATTTCTACCACGAAAAGCTTGTTAGCGAAAATTACTACTTCGTAGTCGGCATAAAACATATAGGTCCAGTTGTATTTATTAAATTTTTTTACCCTGAATTGTTCTTTATAATAAACCAATAAAAAACATGCATAGAATTGCATAACATTTGAAAAGTAGACCTCTCTTCCCTATATCACTCTCTACATTATGGAATATATTACAGCTTTTCTACTTTTTCTTCCATTCTTTCACTCCCTCTACCTCTCCCCAACCTATGTAAATTACCACATTATAGAATCTACTTATAGAATATACAAATAGACAAAATATTGGTTTACCCCCACTCTCATTCCCCCGATCACATCCACGTTACCCTACCACTCCCACACCCTCAACCTCTTTTACCTGAATTACCTCTTATATATAGAACCTATCTATAAAATATTCTTTACCATTTTCAGATAACTACCTTGCGAATTTAAATTTTTGTTTCACTTTTACTCCAACCTTCATTCCCACTTCCAATCCATATTCCTATCTCACGTAAATTACCTCATATATAACAAGTAGAGTGAAAACAGCGAACCTAAAATTTTTCGTTTCACTTCCGCTTATTCCTAACCCCATTTCCACTCTTGCTCCTACTAACACTTTTATTTCTACTCCCTCCTACCTAATTATGTTGATATGGAGTGTTCCTCTGAGGGATTCAAAATTAGTCTAATAAATAACACATATACATACCAATACATATGGGTATGGCACCGCCCACTTTCCATAATACTATACAAATAAATATATAAAGTAGATATTGTTGGAGGTAAATAGTTGCGGAATTTCGACAAAATGAAATTTGTATTCATGCACACGTGAATCTACTTTGAAAATGTAGTGCGAATCGGCCGAGTACTTTCAATGCATCTAAAGCCCACTCCCATCCATTTTTATTTCAAAGATTTGTCCTCTATTGCCTGAAAGGTGAGCACTTTACAAGCTACTCCAGTTGTATTTTGTTGCAAGACATTTCCTTGTATGATTTTAACCATGTGCGTAAGTATGTGTTAATTAGACATTATTTGATGCACACAATGACAATGTGAAGCACAAATTTTCAAATTTTGTTTCAATCAAGTTGAATTTTGTTTAACTGCGAATGACACTTGTTGGGTGATGTCATTGCTATATCAGCCTAGAACTGGCAGCAGCAGCAGCGCTCTTATTATCAGCAAAAGCAAAGTTCTCCAAACAGCTTTTGTCACTGCGGCGTGGTTTTTCATGTTTGGATTTCCTACTTTATGTACACACACACACATCCTTGTTGCTTTTACTTATTTTTATTTGAATAAATATTTTGCTGGTTATGATGATCCTTGTAATTATGAGGGTGGTGTAAAATTGGCTCTTGTAAGACAGCTATATTGGCTAACTTGTGATGTGGTATGCATTAAAAAAGCAAATATATGCCGTTAAGTGTAGTGCACATATGACGGGATAAATAGTGGAATGAAAGAACGAGTGTAATACGGGATGAATATCTTACTATGCACACATGTGAAATACGCAAAAGCGCTCGCATTGTGAGAAGCTTTTTTAGGATAACCAACAATTTGTAATTTGTTATTTTGAATTATATTCTGATTTTTGATGTGTAAACATTTTTGCTCACGGTATGGAGAGTCCTGAATGTAAGCGCAAGGTGGAAAGTGTAAGCGTAAGCATAGTCTTTGTTAGTATGTGCTATATGCGGGATATATGTAGAATGTAAATGCAAGCCTAGTGTGTGGTATTGGTAAGCAGTATGTAGTAATAGAGAATGTATGTGTAAGAGAGTCACTACGCTGTAGCGTAATGTAAGAACAATGTACATGGTAGAGTTGATATGAGCGAAGTCACACAGAAATTCAGGGCAAACACGTCACCTATAAGTCTCTGGTAAGGTTGAACTGGATGGTCCGTGAGAACATATAAGTCTCTGAGTATATCATAATTTTTATGCATGCAAATGCACGAAGAGATTGTATACAACTCTGCTGTTTTTTGGAAACAAAGAGCCAGATATATATATAATAGCAAGCATGAGCAAAGTGTTCATAAAAACAAAGCATGTGTTCAGCTTTTAATTTATCGCTTTTAAGGGGTTTGTTCGCAGCTGAGTGGGGAGGGGCCATAACTGAGAGGAAGGTGTGAAGGGGCACGCCACAGGGGGGTGTCCTATCTCCTCTGATCTGGGTTGTGGTAGTCAACGATCTTCTTGTGGAGCTGGAAGACAATGGCTTTAGGGTGGTTGCCTATGCAGATGACCTCGCTATCCTAGTCTGAGGCAAATTTCTAGACACCCTGCGCGATGTTATGCAGGGCTACCTGGATACTGTGGCTAAGTGGGCTGGGCCGTGTGATTAGCGGTCAACCCAGGAAAATAGAATGGGTTCTTTTTACAAGGAGATATAAGGTACCCGACCTCAGACCTCCCTCGATTGGAGGGGTACCGTTGGTACTTTCTGACAGGGTTATATATTTGGGGATTGTTCTGGACAACAAACTGTCCTGGAGACCCAATGTGGAAGATAGGGCCAGGAAGGCCGCGGTTGCCTTGTGCTTTGCAGGGGGGCTATCGGAAAGAGATGGGGTTCTCGCCAGGAGTAGTACACTAGCTTTATGAGATGGTGGTCAAACCGATTCAGCTCTATGGGGTGCTGGTCTGGTGAAAGCACTGGACACGACGAGCACCTCCAGAATGTTAGTGTCAGTGCAACGGACGGCGCTGATCGGTATCAGTGGCGCTCTGAGAACAACAGCTACCATGGCACTGAATGTCATGCTGAATACATATCCAGAGATATTGCGGGAAAGGCAGCCCGCGGCCCGGTCGTTGGTCAGGCATCGTGATATGGGTTATGGGCTTTCTGACTTCGGACACTCTACCCTTCTTACCAGTTTCGACTTTATCACGGACAGGACGGACTATTGTATGCCGACAAACTGCTCCTATGCAACTTCACCCACAGTCATTCCACCGAGAGAGGCGTGGGGAAGAGGAGTTATCTGGGGCATGGGACGGTTAATTTGTTCACGGATGGGTCGACGTTGGACGGAAATTTTGGTGGTGTCAAGTTAGCTAAATGTAAGCCACAAGTTTAAGTTGGATGATGACTGCAGTGTATTCCAAGCGGAAGTTGCTGCGATTAAGGATGCCGTGGATGGAATGCTATCCAGTGCTACTACGGTAAGGGAATTTAACATCTACTCTGATAGCCAAGTGGCTATAAAGGCCTTGAGCTCAACTACAGTGCGATCGAGTGTGGTCTGGGAAAGCCTGACCTCACTTGCGATTGCATCGAATTATTTTACAATTAAGATTATCTGGGTTCCGGCCCATAGTGATATTCCGGCAACTGCCAAGCGGATATCTTACCCCGAATCGGTACAACTGAACCGGATGAAGATGGCTGTAGGATTTCGGGATTCCGCTAGCCACCTGTAGGTTGCTCCTCCATAGCTAATACTACGTCTTGCAGGGTAGCAAGATCTTTCTGATCGAAAGTGGATGGCAGGAGGTCTGCTGAAATAATTGGGTTCACTAAGGCTCACCTATCAATGGTCATTGGGATTTTGACAGGGCACTGTCCATGGGTATCCATGCGGTACGTCTCAATATATTGGAAACACTTCCTGGCTGCAGCTGTATGAAGGACGATGAGGAGGAATCACAAAATCACTGTATGCTTGAGTGCCCAGCTTTTGCCAAAACTGGAGAAAGTATTTCGGTCGCGACTCACTTGGATCTTCCGAGGAGCTATCCAAGGTTGAAATCGGTATCATTTGGAACTTTATCGTTGCCACCCAGCGATTCTCTAAGTAATTATGTCTACGCCACCGTTATTTTAGTTTATTATATGTTGTATCACAACGGACCTTCATGTCGTCCAAGTGAGCTTCCCCTATCAGGAAAGCTACCACCCAACCCTAACCTACCCTAAGGGTTTACAAAGAAAATGGAAATAAAATATTGATGTCCGTGGGATAATTGGCACTTGGGATGAATTGTTCTTGGCTCTTTAGCTCTAGTTAAATTAAGAAAATTAGTTTTCTAGATGTACACCTGTATCTTTACACATCGTAATTCACGAGTACTTAGTACTCATGCCTCGCAATGCTGTCTAAATTAGTAATTTTATAATTTTACGCACCACCATTTCCCGTAAGCTCGGGTAGTAATGTTTCGGTAATATTTAATATCTATTAAGATTCAGAGATACAAAAGGTGATATACGTGCCCGTGGTCTAAGCAGGGGCGGTCATTTAAAACAAATACATAGTTAAGTATGAAAGCGTCTCGATAATTCCATCTCGTCATCCTCCATGCAGCTGCAGCAAGATGAGTCGCAGTATGTTGAGACGTATTGCATAGACTTTCACTGGAGATTGACCAGATAAACCCCAATCACCTTTGATGGATGGTTGTTGGTGGACCTCATTCTAGCAAACCGCCTGCTATCTAGTTTCATCCAGAAAGATCTCGCTTGCCCTCAAAAGGTAGCCTCGTGGTAGTAGTACGTAACCGCAATCAGATTAGATGCTGAATTTTCGAAAGGTATATGTCGCTGGTGTGTATATCTAACAAAATCCTAGAATATTTGGAATGGTAGTCAGCTCTGGTGACGAGGGCCACAGTTTTGCAACGATGATGGCTCTCATCAAAGCGCTACTCAAATTGTTGTAGAAGTGAAGCATTAAGGTATTTTAGAGCCAAAATACATAAAAGTAGGAGCCTCACCCTTGTTCAGAGCTTTAAATAGCCTATACTTTGCTAATTTATTATGCTAATATTATTCTCCTATTCACGCTACTCAGTCGCGGAGTGAAAGTGAAGGTCTGTTCCCCCAGAGATCCGCATTGTAAGGGTAACTCTGCTTAGATTCTAAGGGACATAAGGAGATAGTTGGATATGTAATGAAAAGTCGATAACTTAGTAAAGCAGGACTCGGCAAACACGCTCGCCGTCGCCGTCTATTTTGCAAAGGTAATATATAAGGCAATGAGCTGCAACGGATCAATCAAGCAGGAAAGGGGTAGATTTAACGGAGTTGCCATCAAATATGTGTAAAAAAGTTGCTCTTTATCTAAAGAGATGCGAGATGGATTGCGATATGGCATCGTATGTTCAAACATTAGGCCTCGCTAATGCCAGCAGATACGAAAAGTGCGGGTTGCACGAAGAAACGGTTGATAAACTCAGTACTCGTGTCCGGCACTCGCGAAATCAAAAACTTCGGCTTCTAATTGCAGCAGAGTGAACAAATGTGAAGTCGCCAGTTTAGCAGCGTCCAAGAAAACTTCAAGCCAAGTGGGCGGTGTATAGTTAAAGTTCTGGTGTAAAGTTAAATTTTTTCCTTTTGTTCGTCAAATAATTCCATGTAAAATTTTAAATACATTCAACCTATTCGCGATCTTTATTGACCGGACAGTCTAACTAAATTTTATTTAAATCCCACATAAGACCCCAATATTGAGACGCAAAGAGAAAGTTTATTTTATTCACCCAAATTCTCCTACTTCTAGTTCCTCCCAACTGTGTCTTCACATTTTCCTTATTTAATATTCAAATTGGCTTTCTGCCTTAATTAAATAGTGAAATGATTCATCTTTGATTTATTTGCATTAAAGAAAAAAATCTTGACTCACAAACATATTTAAAAATTTAATTACAGCAGTTTTGTGCTCCTCGCTTTTTCATTAAGCACGGTATGTATGTGCGTTTGTTTGTATATTCTGTAAATGGTAGTCGCAATTGACTTTAATATTTCTGTTAATTACTTTCAATAGCGCTCAATGCGATTTATGGGCAGTAGCTTTTTTAAAATATGAAATAATATTCCCTTCCAAGTCCAGTACTCGTACTTAAAGAATAAAAATAGAAAATATTGAAAAAAGGAAATTCAAGAAAATGCGGAGAAAAGATGGAAAACAAGTATGCGCCTCGCGTTAACTGCTAAATTAAAAATCAACAAGGGCGCCGTATTTTAAACGCCCCTTTCTCTCTCCCTGTCTATATTTAGCTACTCGCGCTCAGGAAAGGACAAAACGCACTCAAACTTTTTCTTTTGTGCCCATGTTATACCCAGTTGTTCCAGTGCACGTGGTAATATAGCTTAGTGAAGATATGTACGTATGAAGCGGAGAATATATTTTGAGCTTGAGCATGTTAAGGACGTTTGAACTGGCAGATTCTTGAGACTGAATGAGTTCATAGTGCTACCAAAAGTTTACTCAACTGGGAAGCGGCGATCAAACATTACAACTTTTCTTAGATAAAGGGGAAGGTAAATCTGGAACCGGTGTCCTTGTTTAGTACTATTGTAGCACTTATTTTTGCCTAGTTTCAGTACTTACCACGTTGTTTTGATTCTGCGGCCCGCGAAGAGGCAACTTAATCACCGCCTCAGTGTAAATGGCTCATAATCTGCCGCACTCTCTTTATTTAAATAAAATAAGCGGGGCAATCGTTGAATGTAAATCAAAAAATTATTGAAAATTATCACAGTACTGATGGCTGTGGGTCGCAAGCTGGGTATATATAATATTCACTGCTACGCCCATGGACTTCCAGGCTTGTTTTATTTTTTGTTCCCTTTGATGTTGTATGCACTACGGAGAAGTGCATGTTGGAATTAGAGACTTCTGCAAACCAACTCGACTGTCCTTGGGGACACGTGGCAACAGGTGCAGTTACCAGCGTTTGTCGACGTTGTTGTTGTATTTACTGTTGCCTATGCTGTGTTTTTGGGTCACTGTCGCCACTGCTATAACAATTTATGTTCGTTTTTCCTGTTTCCAATTCTCTTCAGAATTCCATAGCACAAATGATTTGATTTCATTCGCTGCACTTGATAACCGGAAAAGTAGCTGCATGTATATTTTATACATATGTATGTATATGTATGTGTTTGTGCATGTATGTTTATGTATTTGTAAATACATATGTGACGGAATTCATGTAAAAGGATATGCCAGTGGACAATGTGGTAATTACGTAAAAGACATATATATGTATGTAAGTATGTATTTGTGTACATATGTAAGTTGTGGTTGTTATTAACGCCATATTGCTGTTGTTGTAATTTTGCCAACAATTGCATGCGGGAAATAAAAGATGCTGTTTTCTGCAGTAATTTCCGTTGAAACGTTGTTAAATGTTATTAAGAAGAAAATTGAAAGATAAATGTACATGAAATAATGTGAAAAGAAATGAACTCAGTCGGATGTTGTTAGCTGATCGTGTGGCGTAAAGTTGCGTGCAAAATATATTAAAGGTTACTCATACGACATGTCGTCACAACGACGTGACAGCGTGTGTGACAAATACAAGATGTTGGGGAAAGTAAGAAAAAAAAGTATGTGAATATAAATAAACAAACATAAAACTTCGCAGGTTTTGCAATTTTGCATGGTCAACTTTTGTGGTGGGTAGAGAGCGCAAATGTGCTGCTAACCTCACAATTCTCTGTATAAAGAGTCTGCGCTTCAAGGTGTGCGGAACAATTTTAGCCAACAACAATTTACACAGGCAACCGCATGTCAGTCGTTGAACCGCAAACACAATAAAATACAGCAGTAAAAAGTTATTAAATAATTCGCACACAACGCTTTTGCGGTTATGCACACTTGTTTTCATCATAGTTTTTTGTTGTTGTAATGAGTTGCTTGAAACGCACATATACATACAAAGTTTTTAAAACGTACTATATACAGTTTACGCAGCATAAAATATTTGTCAATTTTTTTTTCTTTTTTGTGGTTTATTTAAACTTAATTTTTTTTTAAACGAAATAAGTCAAAAGCATATATTATTCACTAAGGAATATCTGTCATTATTAAAGCACTGGTTGCAGTCTATGTGCGAGCTTTTCTGCGAAGGTACTCCACCAATTTTGATCAAATTGCTAACGGTCTTGCAATTTCGTCCCACCATTAAAGAAGCAAAACAATGTCCTATGGCAATTCCTGGGATGAGGTACCTTGGTAGCGGGAGGAGAAGGTGACTTTGAGATGGTAAGAAGAAAATGAAAGGGAAGGTAAAACTGGTATAGGAAGAAGCGGAAGAGAAATAGGAACAGGGAGGAGCACGGTAAAGGAGTAGAGGGTAACTATTGACGGAGAGCAAGGAAAGGAGAAAGAGGAAGAAAAGCAGGAAGGGGAAGTGAAGGAATGTGGAGAGAAGTGGAAAGGATAGGTGAAAAGAAAAATTATGGATGAGTAAGTGAACAAAGAAGCGAGGTACGTTTTGGTGCCGTATACTTTTTAGAGCCGTTTATAAGTTAGCCCTCTAGTCAGTAACAGCAGGTGTAGGAAGTACGAGCTGCAGGAAAAAATTGTTGAGCACATTACTTGTTCGTGTCCTACGCTCGCCAAGTCAAGGCTCCAGAAAACTTGAAGTATTTGCCAAAAGGACGGCAAAACCCATTGCCCATTGGACCCATTGGTTGTCAAACAAATTATGGCAGCACTATGGACACAGTCAGTCTATGTGAGGTTTTTATTAACCAGGCAATTCAACCTAACCTAACCAAGATCCTGTAATCGTCTGATCGGGGGGCTGGGGTATTTCCCAGCCGCGTAAGTCACTCGTCCAACGAACGCATTCTAAGTGGTGGGGAAATATTTGTTAAATCCTTATTTTAAAGAGAGGTAAAACATACAGCCGAAGCTAGTATAATCGTGCTAAAGATTTGATTTGCCGAATTAAAGACTTGTACATAGAACAATTTTTTTCGATTTGTTAGCCTATAATATAAAAATAAGTCGGGTTTTCCTTCCTGAGGCTATAATTCCAGAACGCACTGACCGATTGCGACGATTTTGCATTCGTTGGAAAGTCTGGGGCTCCGTCAGGTTATAGCAAACAAAATTCAGGATCGACGCACAGGGTCTCGATATATAGGCCAAAAACGTGGACCCGGGTACCCCTAGAATGTGTTTATAGAGTATGGGTGACAAATGAAAGCCGTTGATGAGTGCTTTAGTAGAGAGTAATTTTGTTACCCCTGGGTAACTAGAGTCTCAAGATATAGGCCAACACATGGACCAGGATACCCCTAGAATGTGCGTGTAATATGGATATCAAATGAAATTTGTTGCTGCGAGCTTTAAAGTAATTTTCATTGTGATATTCGATTTAGTCGCATCAACCTGGCAAAACTGATAAATGTGCATGCGAAGCCGAAATATACACATGAATTAATAATACCCACATACCTACTTACATAAGTCCTATTAGATTTGCCTGAAATTTGGTATATAAATTTGCCTATATTAGTATTTACGATGCTTTTTTCCGGGAAGTAGACCACTGACAGACTGGGACTGGGATTAGGACTAGGACTGGGACTGAGACTGAGACTGAGGCTCGGAGTGGCACTGGGACTGAGACTCGGATGGGACTGGAACAAAATACATACTCTGGGACTGGCAATAAGATATGAAGAAGAATGAGAAAAACTTGAGAGAAGAGAAAAGAGTGAAGGAGAAGGAGACTGAGATAGAATGAGCCGAAGATGGAGATAGATGAAGCGAAAAATACAGAGGGTGGATTAGGAAAAAGTGTAGAGGAGTGAGGGCAGAATTAGACGGAAAAAATTAAAATTTATACAGATAGACCAAATTTAGGGCCGAACAACGTCTGCCGGGTCTGCCAGTATTTTATAAATTATGCTTTTTTGAAACTTTAGAGTGGAAATTGCATATATGTAATACTCCCTATATTGCTAATGGAAAATGGTCGCAATGTGTTTTGAATTGAAATCAAAACAATACAGCCTATACCATTTTTGTGATTGTAGCAGCATAAGTGTGACAAGAAAAAATTTTTATTTAGGTACATTCGATTATTGAATACAAAAACAAAAACGTAGAAACAGCAATATATCGGCACTCTCATGTTCGGGGAATGTACCTAGCCTTTTGTAGCAATATAGGAGTGTTACATATATGGGGAATTGTGACGTGCGCTGCCCTATTTTATTTTTTTGACGGTATGCTTTCTTTAAATTTATGTATAGATGCATTCGAAAAAATTGTCATATAAAAAATTCGATATATATCCTAAAGTAGAAGGCCTTTTTTGTCTTTTTAACCAGTACTTAGCTCCTCTTTTTATTACGGACTTAATAGTATTTTTTAAGACGTTGCACACTGCTACACTTCACTTTTCCAAAGACATTTTGAGCTTTTGGCTCCCTTTTTGTTCCACCATATTTTATTTTGAATAATATCAAGAATCCTTCAAATGGTCAGCGCTCTGGAAAATTTTTTGTGAAAAGCAAGCACAAAGGCCCAGCCAGAAAAAAGAAATTTTGGATGCAGTCAGAAAAAGCTTCGTACCTTTCTCAATCAATACTTCGTTATACTTGGAAGTTTCTAGTTTATGTAGCTTCAAATAATCGTCTGATTGTGCCATCACCATTACCTTAACTTATCACCTATATTTCCGAGGGAGTCTTAAAGTAAAACTCCTAACTTGGACGATATTTGGGATTTCTCCTTAACGAAAGAGCTTTCAAAAAGTGCCTGGTTTTTGATACATTCTTTGGAATTGCAGAGAATTCATTTGGAACTCTGTACCACTTGAGTGTCTTGATATCAACCTCTTCGCTTGGTTCCCTGCCAAAATTAGGATAAAGTCAACTTCTGCATTATCTTTCTTCTTTCACTGTTGAGTTTCTCTGAAATAAGGAAATGCTTTCGTTTCTCGTTATGGTGACTGGTGGTAATTTTTCCTCTTCTTTCATTCGCGAGCGTTTTTATCTCAACTGAAGGTGAGTTTCAGGCTTGCTTTGGTTTCCAAGAAAGTTTTGTATAGTACAAAGTTGGCGTGGTCATGAAAACTTCTGAAATGAAGTAGTTTACAAGCTACATGAGAAATTTTGTAGCACGTATTTCCAATTGACTCTTAAATATTCTTTCAAGTTGTGTAAATTGTAAGAAAAATATTTGCTAAAATGTAGATGTAAATTTTTCCGAACGCAGTCCTTAATAACTGAAGAGATTTCAGAAAAATCATATTTTAGTTTTTTTTAAGATTTGACCCTCGAGCCCGTTTAATCCTTGATATATAAACCTTCCATCCTAAAAAGTGCAGTCAAATAAATTTATTTAATGTAAAAGCTTGGATGCTTCGTATTTTTAAAATAATTTATTTTTCATATTTTATGAAAAACTAAACTCAATGCTATGCACCAGCATAATTACTAATTTTATTATAATTTTCAGAAAATGCATTTTTCCACGTAATTTTCTTTTACTTTTGCATTTAACAAGAATGCATTGCAATTTCAGTGCGACTTACCGTCGAACTTCAACTCAGTTTCAAATTACAAAATTCCGCTTGAAATGAAAATCCACAGTCACTGAACAAAAATGTGTACACAATACACCACAACAACAAAAAGTTGGTTAATATAACTATGCTCGCTTAAATAATTATTGTAAAGCAGCAACGGGACCACGCCCTTTATAACCGTCATAAATTCGAGTTAAATACATCGCTAAAAGTAGAATGCGCTGGAAAATTCGTTTTTTTGCTTTTTCACAACAAACATACCGCTAACTCTTAGAGGGGTGGCGAAGTTATTGAAATGCGAAAGGTGGAGGGACAATTTAATTTCTATTCTTATTTCAATTGCATTTTGCTTAAGTAAAAAGTCTGTGACACACAACAACAATGCAACTTGACGCTAATACACAGCGGTGTATACAATCGAGCTTCGTTTTGTTTGTTCTTGTAATGGTGTACAGGGCGTATAAGTGCTCAGGGATAGTGACTGGCTAATACCAAAACTTGAGCATTCGCATTCAAGTCCATTTTAGCACTGTGTGGGGTTGACATGTTTGCAATTACTGCTCTGTTCTTTTTTGTATTTTAGTTTGTATACACAAGCGCTTTTTTTTAGTTTTTTGATGTTTTATTGAAATTTTATTTTTTTTGCGCGAATGCCACCAGCGTTGTTTTCTTACTTCGGTTTTTATTCCTGCATACTCCGGTTTTACTTTTTGTGCTGCTTTAAGCTTTTGTATTTATTGCTTTCACTGTGTAATCATTAATTTTGATTAGCTTTTCCCAGCGCTAATGCAATTCTTCTCTTAACTTGGCTCAACTTAACTTAACTATCACGAATTAAATAACTTACACTTCAATGAATGCCGAGAACGAAATGACGATTTCTTACTTTGTTACATTAAGATTACACTTCAACTAATTTAAGTTCTTTCTAGGGGTTTTGTAGTAAAATTGATTAGATGCTAAGGTGGAGTTGACTCAAACCTATTTGTTGAAAGAATTAAGGATTGTAAAAAAATGAGGAGGTTTTTTATGACTTAACGCAACGAATTTAAGGGGATAATATGGCTTTCAATGCTGACCGCTGCACTGTATACCATTTTGCAAATCACACATGTAGATCGGCTAGTGAAGTACATCTGGTCAAAGAAGTGTAAATCAATCAATTGGTTGGCGAATTTCTTGATGCTGTATCTTCGCTTCGATGGGGATATTAGAGCCACAACGAATTAGGATACGACGAAACACACATCCTTATAAAGTTCCCGACCATATGGATATGGATGGAAATGAAAAAGCGGATGAGGTTCTTGAAAATTTCACATTATCGAGGTAGAAAGAAAACGCGGTTATTATTGTTGCAGTGATAAAGAAGATCCTCTTAGTTCCATGGAGCTTGGGAACGCCAGAGTCTTGGCTGCTAAAGAAACAGGTTTTGCCACTGGTAGGTGAGGCTGGCTATTGGATTGAGAAGCTATAAATTGTGCTGGCAAACCCGAGAAAGAATTTATGCTAAGCCACGTAACCCGCTGAGATTAGAAAGCGCGAAGTGTAGAAAATAATGTGCAGTTCGACTTAGTCTAATAAAGTTACTCATTTAACTAAAAGAGGCGACTGTGTTCCTGTACATCAAATAAATTAAAGATATCGTTTTTTTGTGTGTGTTCGTCGTGGAAGGAGGACTCACTGCGAGACTCTCCGACTACAGGACTCCCTTCTTCCATGAAGGGCTACCCACTAAAACCTAACCTCGTTTAGCATTACTTCGGGCGCGGGTACGTGCTACGTGAGCTCCATAGATACTCTCACGCTAATGGACTAAGCATCCGTCATCTCGTTTACTGATATGTATATGCCTCACATATAACGTATGACCGTATCCCATCTGTCTCTGTGGCAGGTCATGTTATTGACGATACTGCCCGAGGGTAGGTTGCCGAGTATCCCTTCTACACTCCTGCTTTGATCGGAGAAGTGCCTGCATTCGCAGAAGGTGTGGCGTATATCGTCTATTTCCGCACAGTACAGGCAGCTCGGATATCACAATCAATTGCCGGTATACATTCTGTGTAGGTATTTGCGGAGGTAACCGGGTCCCGTTAGAAACTGGGTCAGGTAAAAGTCTACCTCTCCGTGGGGTCGCTTCAATCATGGATTCAGTTCAGGGATTAGTTCCCTAGTCCACTTTCCTACGATGCTGTTGCTCCACTGATCTTGCCAGCGTCGGATCGATTCTTATCGCACCTGCATGACACCAGCAGCTCTACTTGCTTCCGATCCGTTGTCGTATATTGCTTTTCTTTTCTCAGCGAGAAGATATATCAGTATGGTTCCCGCAACGACCAGGACAGCTTCAGCCGATACCGTGCGTTAAGCCGAAGATATTCGCAGCGCCCCTCTGCGTTGGACCGAGGTGAGGGCGACTCGGTTCTTCCGGTATTTCGTTGCGTTCGCACAGATTTCTGCACCATATAAGAGTATAGAATCCGAGGCTGATGCAAGCAACTTCTTTGTGCATGGATTTGAGCCACCTGTGTTTACCATTAATCTATTCAAATTCACTATTTTTGCGCGAAGCTCTTTCGTAAGCTCCTTTTATGTGATCCGAGATCCATCATGTTCCTGGTAGTGGAAATACGTCTCTTTGGGAGGATGACGATCTCCGTTTTTGCTGTTGCTAACTAGAGACCGTGCTCAGCCATCCACCTATCTACATTACGCATGAAGTTAAGTTAAAGTTAAAGTTAATGTTAAAGTTGAAGTTAAAGTTAAAGTTAAAGTTAAAGTTAATGTTAAAGTTAAAGTTGAAGTTAAAGTTAAAGTTAAAGTGTTAATGTTTTGTAGCCAATACTATACAATTAACCAAAAAGGTACTGACTTGTTACATAGAATAAATTTGTGAAAAAATTTTGAAAATGTTACTCTTAGTATGTCGATATGTACATAAATCATTCCAAAAATTACCCACAGCTCTCAAAACTAGGTTTCGAAGATTACAAAAAACTATTAAATTTGGCACACGCTATTGAGTTTTTTCAGTGGGTAACTGATAATAATCCGAACGTAAGTAAGCTTTAACTACTCTTAAAATAAATGAAGTCTACCCTTCAATTTACGTAATAAATTCCTAAATGTGTTTTGCCCTTTCATCTCATTAGATACAGTCTGTACTCTTTTCTACATTATTCATACTAATTTGTTACATCAAATATTTTCGTGCAAGCTTTTGAAGTAGCACGAGCATCCATCTGATAACTAATTTTTTCAAGTTTTCTAATATAATACTTTGGAAGAAGTTTAAATTCAAATTCAAATATGAAGTACGAAATTCGTAAAAAATGAATGAACTTAATAAAGCTAAAGGGGCGATGCAACCGAAATGTGGATATTGGCAGTTTGGCTCGGAAGCATGGCTAAAGGCAGATTGTGTCTGTTATTTACTCTTGGCACGCTACGAAAAAGTTTGAAAAGTGTAACTTTTGTTAAGAAGTAAGTGAATAAGTTTTGTAATATTCTATAGCCAATGAAGTGAGTGATAGTTGTGCGGGGTGAAAGCCGGGCGAAAATCAAAAAGCCAAAAATTAATTCCAACACACGTTTGTTTTAGTACATAAACACATACACATATGTGAATGTATGTATCATAGATATGTGCATATGTATGGTATATCAATGTAGAACAAAAATGAAAAGATGAACTTGCAGCCTTCTGTGTGTGTTGTATGTTCAATATATGGAATTATTTTAGTTTGTCTGATTTCCATTGAAATTTCGCTCACGTAGTTTTTTTCTTATAAAATATATGATTTAATTAAGTTTCTGCTTTGATCATCCTTCATTTTCATAATTAGGTTTATTCCTTTTATACTTAATATCTAAAAAATTTAGTGAAAAGATGGTAAGAGCTGGGAGGAGAAGGTTTGAAATGCTAAAAGCTACAGAGAAGATAAAAAGTTTCAAGCGAGCATTTTATAGAAATATTTATTATATATTTAGCGAAAATTGAATAAATGCAAATGAAACTAATTCAACTTGGTTAAGAAAGCAATGCTGTTTTGCTTTATTTTTAAATTTGCTGAAATCTTTTGAAATGGTACTCAAGTGCAACAAAAACTAACAAAATCTATTCGCTAAGAGAATTAGCAAAGGAAATGAAGTGAACAGTAATAAGTATAATTTAATCAGAAAAAATGGAAAATTACATAAATTATTTATAGCCAAACCTAAAGAAAAAGAAAAATCTAAAGAAAGTAATGAAATACTACTAATTAACTTTAGATAAATATGCAACGAAGAAACTCAATCAAATTCAAAAACGGAGAATGCGAAGATGCAATTCAAAATTGAAATATTTATATTTGTTTTATTTATTAAAACGAAAATTGTTTAAACATTATTTGTTTGTGCGTGTGTTCGCTGTGAACCAAACCTTCAAACACGAGTTTAGTTAGAGCATTCATATTGAATTAGAACAAATGGTGAAAAAGGGCAACTGGCGAATACATGCTCAAGAGTGTATATATTTTCATTTCATTTCGCTGAGTTCGGCGTCACGTAAAATATCTTCGCTCTGCAGCAAATTTAGGATGTTATGATAATAAAGGTAGAAAAGTCGATTCACTTTTCTCTCAGAGCCCTTTAATAAAATTTAAGGTATATATGTATGTATATACACTTAGAAAAACTAAACTTATCTAAAATGTGGAAAATACTTGTGAGTGTAATACACTATCCGAAATAGGTACTCCCTAATTATTCAATAAATGAAAACTTGTTTCTCGACTACATGATATTGTGGCATCATTGTGATAAGAATAATCCTCATCCTCATATCGTTCCTTCGACAGATGCCACATCACACTTAAAGTCAATTGGCAAGAAACAGAATAGAAGTAGAAACTATGAATATATATATACAGCCGCTGTGCTAACGGTCTATCTTCGAACTCGATGCGTATAATGAGAAAAAAAAAGTTTTAGAACAGATCGTATATGAAAAAAAAATTTGAGGCAAGGCGTTTATGAAATATTTTCTCAGATAGGGTGTTTTTGAATTAGCAGCTAAGATCGAGTGATATTCCGCTCACTCGTCGACATATAACATATTTTTATTGATGCGAAATGGCCCGGCCCTCTTAGGAAAAAAGATTCCCTCTCAATATGAACTTCAAATTTGGGGTCGTTTTTTAATGTCGTTTTTTAAGACTCAGCCTACGAATAATTTTAGGGGTCAATTTTTAAAATGTTTGCTGCTGAATATGTGGCGAATGGTGTTAATTAAACTAAGATTTAGAATTTATTTTTGTTTTTTAAAATTCTCTTTCGTTGCAAGGCGCTTCGTGCGCTGTAGGAAAAGTTGAATGCTCCATAATATTTCATGCAAATTTGTATTCTGATTTGTGGAGACAAAATAATTACTAAGCCGGTTTTTAAAGTTGCCAGCTGCATAAGCAACCAGTGGATGTTCCTGTTAAATTTCTTCTAAAAGTGGACCAGGGACCGATGAATTCTAACCGGTTAATTATTTGCCAAGAAAATGGACTTTTTTTATAAGATAGGTGCTGAGTTTTTGACAAGGTTTCTCAGTTTGGTCGTTGGCATGGACTCATGCGGTCTATGCTGGGTCTTCGCAGACCAGCCAGTTAAACCATACCTATATTTGTGTGAAATTTTGAAACCACAGTGAACAGACTGATTGTACCTCTTCATATATGGTGTACATGAATGAAAGCTGATAACATAGAACGAGCCGGCTCTTGCAATGTGCAAAGTGTTGGAGAGAATAATTCTTCGAAAGATTAAGGCATTGCTGACTGCGAATGTTAATTTAACGATGACCTCTATGAGCACAATGCAGGCATTGACATAGTCAATGAATCAGGACTCAGCGGTTGCGTTGGCTAGGCCATGTTGGGCAAATTGGTTAACATGCTACGCCTCCGAAGATATTATAATCGGAAGCTGTCTATGGAAGCTGATGAAGGGAAATGCCCCCACTCCGTCAGAAATGTAAAACGAAGAACTATTAAACATTCCTCGAAATCTACAATTGGCACCAGAAAGTAGCTTGTTAGATTTTTTAACGACAAAAATCGTTTAAGCGATTGAGTACAAAATAAGTAAGTAAGTAACAAAATATATAGAGTTGGAGGAAATCAGTGCTATTGCGTCGCATCGAAGTCTTCTCTATTCGTTGGGCTACCAATCCAAATAAACCAATAAAACTCACAAAAAATTACAATCGCAGTATTAGAAAGGAAGACATCATCATCTCAACGGAAATAGCTCAAAGATCAATCAAATACAATTGTAAAGTTTGCTTATGGATTTTGTTTGCTTTGGTGTTGAAACGCGAGTGCTGTCAGGCAACATTATTGTTACCCTTTTGTATTGTACTTTGTCAGTTGTAATTGTTATTTGTTGCTGTTGCGTGATTTCTTTGTGTGGCACCAATAACAATGAGCATTTGAGATGTACGTAGTGTATGAATATATATATAAGTATTTGTGTCGACAGTGGCGGTTCAAAAGAATTCGAAATTGAATCTAGTGGCCAAATTACATACATCGATGTTTCATTGTTTCAAACTTGCGCTGGCTCTAAGTACACTCCGGGCTCGTATTGATAAGCTTTCGCATAGAGCGATTAAAAGTAGAAAAGTAGCAAACAAATGAATGAATTGTGTTGGCGCGGAAAACTTGCTCTTAGCGGAAAATGTATTGGCAGCCTTATTCTACACCATTTCATGTTGCATTTTGGAAAGCGTTAGTTGGATTTTAGAATTGTCAATTGGATTTTAGAAAGCGTCGGGAAGTTTTAACAGTGAATATGTAAACGTTAGTTCTTAACAAATCAGTTATAACTTATGCGAGCTAAAACACTCTGTTTAGAGGTAGAACTTTTATCAGCTTGGCATGGTATATGTTTTTACTACTTACTACGGCAAGTTTGATGATTCCTTAATTGAGATCTATCGGCTCCTTTCCCTGATATATTAAATTAAGTGCTCTCAAATCCAATTAACAAATTTATGGTCACAAATCATAATCGCCTAAGTCGAGATAGGATGATTCACTAGATTATTTTTTTAATAGCATTGTGTTCCTACTAAATTAACAGCCTTTTTAAAAATTGCTTACGATCCATATTCTGATTTTTGATTTAGAATGATGTTTGTGTATATTTGATTTTTATATTCGAAATTTTAAGCGTTTTATACATATTTTTAAGCTTAGGCTATTATAACTTGTGAGCACAGAAATATTTTAAAAGTTGGTCCCGTCACCGTAGAACAAGGTACAAATATAAATATTAAGGTAAAGTTACTGTACACTGATATCGGGTCAATTCGACTGAAATTTCTGTAAATTTTTATCTTTCTGAAATAGCTGTGGAATCAACTTCGCTTGAATTTTTAATGAATTGACCGTTGACAGAAACAAATAAATTTCCATCATACGTTGTGACAGTGAAGCTGTTTTATGACAGAGAGAAAGGTGAGCGCAATGAAATTTAGTTTCACTATAAAATTAGCTGATACATTCGCATAATATTGACAGCTGTTCGCTGTTGAAGTTACCAACGAAATCAGTTTTACCAACAGATAAATCAGCATTAGTTAGATTCATTGAGAATCTGTCATTTTTACAGGTCATTGTTAACTTGACACCAATAGTATATCGTTTTTTGATATTTCTAAACAGCTTTGTTCCCTGATAAAAAAAGCTGTTAAATTAAATGCAATGCGATCAATTTAATAGAATATCTGTTAACCAAAAATCCGATTCGTTGATTTTACTAACGTCTATAAACACCACACGATTATACGGGCATCATACTCTAGAGTCTAGACTCTCTCTTAATTTGGTTGCATATGTGTATAAATCTCTATCGTTGTCGTGGTAGCAGCGTAGCTTATCATTATAATGAATTAATGTTAGCTGCTGTGCTACCTGGATACTAGAGACTCGAGCCCAAATAGCGCACGGGACCCCATTTTGATGCGCTTTCACCTGATTCAAATGCTGCTATTTAGTGGGGCTATTTGGTGCGCCGCTCAAACCTTTTGGTTTTGATATAACGAAGCATTTTAAAGTTCCGACAGTGTGGTACTGCCCATAGTTTGAAACTCTATGCATGCCAGAGCTGGGCGTTTGCACAGGTTGTACGTGACTGTTTCTGCTTTCTTCGCCGCATCTCCTACAATTGCTGCTAAAAGGGATCGCCATTCTCTCATCATGAAGACCAGGCGGCGAGTGGCCGCCGATTGTGTTCGTGATCATAAAGATTTATTTCTTAACTTTTTTTAGCAGGTCCTCTGTTCTCCTAGTATTGTAAGTAGGCCAAGTTTGCTTGGGTATCCGAAGAATTCCATTTGGAGGCAGCTATCTCCTTGAAACTGCCATGTATTTTACTTTTGATTAATGTGAGTGGATTTCCCCAAGTTCGTATAATTTCCCCTAATGATCTTGTAACCAGGAAACCATTTAAGAGTTGTATTTGCGAAGTTAGCTGCGGCCTGGAGTGACATATTGCATATCATGACGGCCTGAACGCTGCTTACCTATCTGAGTAAATGCATATCACACGTCCTCGCCCTCTGCCTTCTCTATTCCCGCAATTTTTGATTGGGGGATACTAGCTGTGGGAGAATCATTTACTGTGGAAATCCCATACTCACGGGGTGGATATTTGTCACCGAACCCATGTTAGTGGGGAACCCCTTGAAGAGGAAACCAATGAGACCATGGATGGCGGTTTCTGTAGCCCTGCCCTACATGTATTAATTTTGTGTCACTGAAAGTTTGGGTTCCGCAGCTTGGCCACACTGTTGGCTTTTGTACTTTCTTAGCTATTTCGGAGGAATAGTAAAAACAAGTAAAGTTGTCTAAGTTCGGGTGTAACCGAACATTGTATACTCAGCGTGAGTTCCTACATAACACGTGGCACTGCCCGTTTAAAAAAAATGTCTCCCCATTTCCTCTTACAATAAAACTTGATAAGTGAAATATCATTGATTCAAAACTATTTTTTTGCTAAGTTATAGCTTATTATTCTAGCCTACGACCCTTTTAAACTTGTTTTATATCTAAGTTGCCGTGGTCTTTAATCGATCCATCAATTTTTACTAGAAATATTTTCTACTATAGGGAAAATATGTGTACTGAACTTTGTTACCATCCGTTAATTTTTCTTGGAGTTATGGCTCACGAAACATTGAAAATTGCTTACTCATAAAAGAGGCGGTGCCACACCCATTTTCAAAAATTTTAGTGTTTTCTAATTTAATGTTATAATTCAATTTAGAAAGTATAATTCTATTGATACAAAACTCTTTTTCGCTAAGATATAGCTTATGTTATTCGCCTACGACCCTTTTAAAAATCTTTTATATAAAAGTGGGCGTGGTCCATAACCGATTTCGTTAATTTTTCTTCAAAGTATTCCTTATAGTAAAGGCAACCTCTCTGCCAAATTTTGTTACGATAGGTTTAACGATTTTTGATTAATAATATTTGTGAAATTGATTTTATCACAAGTGGGCGGTGCCACGCCCATTAATTTTTTTTTAATTGTTATCAAGAGTCTCAATATCAGTCCACATGTCAAATTTCAAAATTCTAGGTGTATTATTTACTAAATAATCATCTTTTTTGTGTTTTCCAAAATGTTATATACATAAAAAGTGGGCGTGGTTATCATCCGATTTCGCTTATTTTCAACACCAATCTATTCTTGGTCCAGGTAAGTTCGTGTACCAAATTTGGTGAAGACATCTCAATATTTACTCAAGTTATCGTGTTAACGGACAGAGGGACGGACGGGCGGACTGACGGACATGGATCAATCAAATTTTTTTTCGACACTGATGATTTTGATATATGGAAGTCTATATCTATCTCAATTTCTTTATATCTGTACAACCAACCGTTATCCAATCAAAGTTAATATACTCTGTGTGCAAACAGGCCTCTCTAGGTTTCTGAAACTCTCATTGTTTTTTACTTTAAAGAGTTTGATGCAGCTGAAAGCGTCCAACGCGAGACCAGGTGCTAATGCTGAGTATCTGTAGGCACATTTAGTTTCCGATATTTCAAGAGCGATATCTAAAACGAGTACCGACAATTTCATAATCGTGTTCGTAAGGGCCCTCAAAAGTTAAAAAAATTGCATGATCTTGTTGTAGAAATATACGGTGTGGGACAGAAGGGTCCCTTTCATTTTTGTTACCGGTAATTGAATTTTGTTTGTTATGCCGGAATAGATCTGTAAATCGCGAAATCTAAGGAATCGTTTGTCGTATTTTATTTCTGCTGAGTTTTAAGGAAGTTTTAATGTCTTACTCAATTCCACATTGTATTTTTATGTATTGTATTTTCGTTTTAAATAAAGTTGAAGTTGTTTCGTATGAGAACGTGGGTACTGCTGCTGTTTTCAGTTTCGTGAAATAGCACAATGTTGGCTTAGAGCAGAGACCTGGTAAATTCAGTTTGATAGAAATGAGTTTGTTTAATTATAATACTTGCAAATATAGAGCGTATGTTTCGTCATTAAAGTGGCCCCCGATGATGACTTTACAAGGTTGCTAATTCGGGTTGCCACCTAACCGTATAATATTTATTTATTTAATTTCAACTGGGAACAAAAGGAGGAGGAGACAATTTTCTTAACTTTTTTATTTGGATTTGGAACTGACATAGTCTAACACACTTATTTACCTACTTTAAAAATTTTAAGTACAGCCAAAACACAAAGAACTCATCTCGTTACCACATTTTTTTAAACTTTTATTTTAGCATTATATTTGCTATGGTACTCAGAGTTTCCTTTAAAATTCGCCACTGACCACGTTAATTTGGCCACATTGATCCTTACGATAAGTGGTAGTAGCTTAACAACAACAATAAGGCATCTAAAAAAACTTATAATTCCAATTACAAATCTTCATTGAATGGCTGAGTGCTCAGTGCAGTAGAGCAATTATTGTTGACCAATCCAATAAATTAGGTGAAAATATTGGCTACAAAGGGGCGAAGCTAAAGGGCAAAGTACGAAAACTAAATAAAAACTATTTTGTGCAACTACATAAAAAAAATACTCCCTTAGTTCAGAAAATTTTGCTGGGGTTTTTGGCTGGTGCACTAATGGCGGAGGAAAAACTGTTTGATGTGGTCAGTGAAGTACGACGAAGTTTTATGTTATTAAATTTATTTATATGACATTGTGGTGACCTCACTTTTGGTTTTTTAAAATTAAAAAAAACTACAAAGCATACAGAAAAACTAATTTAAAAATTGTCTTTTTTTTGAAAAGCTAGTTTATTTAGCCTCTTCTTTTCCATTACTACCACTTCCTCTCTTCTAAATCTATCCTTACGCCTCTCCCTCCGCCTTTTGTTCTATTTTTTCTCCTCTCTCTACGTGAGAAATCTGCTCCTACTAAAGCGCGATGATGGTTGTCAAGTCCCATAGCTTGAGTGTACCTAAAGAGCTCAAACAGCGTGTGTTCTTTCTTGGTGAATGCGATTCCATGTGCTTAAAAAGATGCTAGGAAGGTAGCCTTTCAACAAATGGAACAAGAACTGAGGCTTAGTGAGCCAACTGGTACATAAAGCATAAAAACTCTTCAGTTAGCGGGGACTACTTAACATGTTTTCCTAAAAATTTATAAAACCTAAAGTTTCATGCGAGCTTCGAACGATATCACTTAGGACAAATGAATTTGGCTGTGTCCAGCAATACAATTACTTACATGTATTTGTATATCATTTAGCTATATCGGCCACAAAAGCGGGTTTAATTGTATTGAAATCAATTCTGAAATGAGCAGCTAACAATAACAGCCATAAGGAGTACTAATTAAAAAGACATAAATCTTTCATAGCTACCGAAAATTCACTCTGATAAAATAGTCGGATATGAAAGCAAAACAATGCACTGATTATTCCCATAGAAAGCTAGTAAATCAATTTGCATAATTTGAATCAAATATGCAGTCTCCAAAATGTTGTAGACATTGTAAAGGATATGGCAACGTTGAGGGAAAGTTGCAACGAACAATGCAGAAAATTTGCATTAAAAATTCGTCGAAGGCACATAGAAAATTTTAAGTACCAAGCGCTCGAGCAAAACTAGAAAGCTAAACCAAAGAAAAACGCAACACTAAATACAAAGCTGGTAATTCAAGTGTGACAACTTGCTTGTTTACGTTCTTGAAATGCCGTGCAAAGAAAAAATTTGAAATAAAAAAATAGTAAAAAAAATCCATATTGAACCGATGCAGTCTGCCAATATATTAACAAAAATATGCTGACATGCATAAATTGACAGCCTGACAGTGACATTTCTGCTTATGTGTGTGTGTGTGTGTGAGTGTATGTGTGTTTTCTTTTGCTGTTATTGATGCTCCTTTCTAAATTCGAAGCAACGATTTTTGGCTCGAATTCAGTTTACTATACTGATTTATGCAACACCACTTACATGCTATTAGCATTTAGCCTTTAGTCTTTGAGCCAATGGCAAATGAAGTTAGAAATCTGCATGCAACAATGCAGAGAATGCAACGGCATATGTGTCGACAAGTTGTCAGTTTGAATTGCTTTTTATTCTCTAAGCTGATTTTGAAGATGTTTTGGTTATTACGTTGTTCTTCTTCTTACTTAAATTTGTTACTGTAAGTTCAACTTATTTCAAATTTCCCATTTTTGTGAGTTGTTGTAAGATGATTTTGACGACATGAGTACGTGCCGTTGGCATTTGACTGTTGAACAGTGGCAGCATCACGCCTAAGTTTGATTTTCCATTTTGCTGCCTTTGCGTCCACAAACTGAATTACAACGCCAAGTGCAGGGGTGTCCAAGTATAATATATGGACAATGGAAAAGATTCTGAAAGGTGCATACTTAAGGCCAATAATATTCACTAGCGCTTTGCTCACGGTGTGGAGAATCCAGAAAGTAAGCGCAAGTGTAGTAAATAGAGTGTAGCTCAATGCGGGACCAACGTGCTGGGTGGAGCTGATATGGGCCAACTTAGGCAGCTATTTAAGGCGAGGCATGTTTTCACTTTAATATTAAGTATCTGCAGCTATAGTTTTTTTTATCAACAAATTATGGGCGCGTTATCCATTTCTTATCGAAAGCTATCGGTTTGTTATTGGTGTAACGAGGTATTGACGAGTTGTTCTTTGTGATTAAAATTTGATAAATTGCTATATTGATAACTGAGTTAATCAATAAGTGCGGGAATTTCGATTATTTTGCTGCTTCTGCTAACGTTCGTATCGCTGAACTGTCGAATAAATAACTTCAATATTCATTATTGCACTATGGTCTTTATTTAGTCTACTTTGGGAGTAGTACAATTATACTTCGATATCACGTACTTCACAAAAGAGAGTTTAAATCAATCTGATTACCGATTCCTCAGCTAGCGCTGCTTTTATACTCTCCGTTTTCTCGTTCAGCCATTTCTCCTAAAATCTAGTAATTTCGCGAACATTTCGAGAACAATTGTATCTCATGCTTGGTTACCAGCGTACATGTATATATGTAGTTTATGCTTCTCTTATAGTTATATGCGTATGTATGTGTGAGTAACTACTTTGGCTGATGACTACATGTTTGTGTGGAGATATCTCTTCGTTTCTTTCTACGTAAGTGTTGCCGCTTGCTGTGTTTTTTTGTTGCGATTATTTACTAAGAACATAGTGATGCTAATATTCGTCACAATATGTTGTCAAAAAGTTATCATTTTGCTATCGAAAAGTTGCCTATATGTTATTGAAAAGGTTTCGAAACGTTAAGGACCTGTAAGCAGAAAGCTTTCGACGTATTATCGAAAAGTTGTCAATTTACTATCAAAAACTTATCGGTAATTTTCGAAAAATTACATAGCTATAGATTTGTTATAGAAAAGTATCGAAAAATTATCGATTCATTATCAGCTAACATATTGTCAAGATCATGTTCCACAAGCCCTTACTTAATAAAAATAAAGTATTTATGTGGAAAGATCGAAGGAGTAGCTGCCAAATTTGTCAAGGTCTCTCTCTATAGATGAGTCATCAAGAGGTGACGTTTTCGAACGCAGCTGCTCTGTTGGGCTGGCCAAGTGCAAGGATGATTTTTTCCATATTGAGAGGAAAATAAAGGCCTAATGCAACATAACTTCCGGCGTTGAATTTTAACCGTGTATCTGTGAAATAAAAAGTAACCCGCCTTTGTGTCGATCATATTTCCAGCTTCCCAACTCTCAAACCGTAGCACATAGAGGAAGCAATTAAGGCGCTGGCGAAGACAGCACTGAAATGGTGCGCCGAGATTTCCTTATGAGGGTCTGAGGCAGATAGTGCCTTTGGTTCGACCCACCGCTTGCCAGTTGAGTGAAAAGAGATGTTTCAATGCTGTGGTGCGTTTGGGATGGAAGGGATCGGCTTACGATGTCCAACTGGTAAAACTTCACTCTTTTTCATATCCGTCGAGGAAAATTCATCAGGCGGAGGTGCTTAAGGAGAAAGCCAGCATTCGAGAAGAGTGTGTTTTATCTCGTTACAATCAAATAGCCCATTGAGAGAAGTATCTACCACCGAGGGACGCCTACAAAGAAGCATCGACCGCCAAAGGTAAGCTGCATAGCCCACCCATTATCACCTACGCTCAGGCTGTGCTACATGTACGCGCGGCCGCTGTAGTTACCTCTGCCTTTTAAAAATTGCCCATCTAACGCCATCTCGATACTCCCCGTTGTAACTATGACCGTTTGTCGCCCGCTTGCATAACTGCCCTAGGTTGTTGCCATCCAGAGACTTTTTGTTGCTTACAATGACCGTTCTGCGCCACTATCAACTGTCGCTCAGCTGCTGCTATGCTGGAGGGGTCCCGATACTCCTTGTTTGTTACAATAGTCCCTTGCCCCTATTACGGTTGGCGACCGCCGTAGAATAATCTCTTGACGCGTATACTTCATTTACTCGCGTCCGTTTGCTACTCTAAGGTAGGCGATTTCGTTTCATTAGCTCACCACTTTTCTGAGAAGGTGTACTAATCAATTAGCGAAGCTCAAAGCACGTGGATATCATAACATTATCTTTTACTTAGTGAAATGCTATTGGTTTGATAATGAGCTGCTACTTGATTAGCTGTTGCTTGCTTTCTGTTTTCGTTCAGCGTGTCCTTGTTTGCTGTTTATATTTTTCATAGTAGCCCTTGGCGCATTTGAAGCTCTGTTTCAAACCCTTCTCGAAAATGTGTTTATTTAAAGACTTCATGTGAAAGTTAAGCTGGTTTTCAGCCCAGCTTTAATACATTGAAAGAATTGAAAGGTCTTAGTAAAGCAATCGCCTTTTTAATAACTGGTTTTTAGAAAATCAAACAACAAAATAGCAGACGAACATTCTACCTATTAAACCCTTTCAAGGTCTTTGCAAGCTCTGCAGATCACTTGGTAATATTTCTTACTCTCCTAACCTATATATTTTAGAACAACGAAAATAATGAATATTTATGTTTTTTGAGCACGTGAAACAATTATTTGTGAAATATCTGATACATTCCATGGTACGCCATGCTCTCTTCATGGTACCTTTTTTACCTTGAACTCCTGAGATTATCCAATGTTAAAATTTTTCAACAGCGCATCGCCGCACTAAAATTTTAGATTTCAGGAACAAATGATCTAATGAATCACAGGCATACAATTTATTACCGAAATTGTTTGAGGAGAACGTCTTCTAATATTGACCTTTTATCATTGGTCATTTGAATAAGAGATTATTGAGATTAATAATCACATTTTGAGAAGCACGATTTTCAACCCTACAACCCCCTTGACTACGTCTTTGGCCACGATACAGTCACTCATACGTTCACGAATTTGCCTTTCACACTCAGAGAGGAAGACTTGCATGCATGCCAACTCGTCATTGCAGTCAACAGCAGCGCATACTCAGTCAAACATACAAACAGACGTGCCGCATCACATTTGGCATAGCTAAAATTTGATTTCTTCAGATTTGATGTGATGCGCTGCCTCCTTTTTGTTGCTTCGTTTACTTGTAACATTACTGTTTTGTTAAAAGTTTTGTGTTGCCAATGAAATTGAATTTCCTTAAAATTTTTCCTGTTCGCCTCAGGCGGTAGGGGCTCATCTCATTTCAACAAAATTTTTCGAGCCCCTCATCAAAATACTCTGTTCCGAATTCAAGCAGAATGATTCATTTATAGGAGCATCATTTTTTGATTTTCATAACAAAAGGATTTCAAAAAAATTAATGCAATTGACAAGGTCTCCTATCCCACGCATGAGAATGCTCTTTGCTGATGGCTCTTCTTACGTATGTATTTTATTTAAAAATATAACTCATTGGAATATTCACAAGGGGTGTGTTTAAAAATATACTCTTTAAAACAATAAAAGACTTTATGAATTGCCTAATATGCAGCAGGATGGGGTTTCCAGTATATTGACTCCCATGGATTCCCATGGGACAGGGCCTGTCATCGCGTCAATGACCTTTGATAAATAAACCTTGGGAAACCCAAACATTTCGGCAGATATCCTGCCATCTACTTCTGGCCAGAAGGATCTTGCCACCCTGCAAAAGGTGGTGTCCGCTTAACGCTGGCTGAGATGACTCGATGCCCATCTATGCAGGAGCAGACCACAGGAAGCCAGCGGAATATCGAAGTCCCAACCTCCGTCTTCGTCTGGTTCAATTGTACCGAAGCGGGCTATGAGATCCGCTTGACAGTTGCTCGGGATATCACTATGGCGCGGGACCCAGATGATCGTAATCATAAAATATTTCGATGTAATCGCAAGTTAATTCTAATCTGGAACCTACGCTTCTAACCCTTATCTCCTTATGGTTCGCCCTTGTTGAAACTACCAGTTTACTTGGACTCCGGTTAGAGGACTTGATGACAATTTGTCAGTAGTCATGCCTATTGAATGGAGCGAAGCACTGTTAACACAACAGCAATATGGAACCGCAAGCGAGGTCAGGTTGGATAGCATCCGCATGCTTAATCGTAGGTTTTTGGGATGTTATGGTATCAATTTTACCAGAACCGAAATTGGCAGCGGATTTTATAAAGTTGCTTCATCGGAATCGAAAGACGCAGAACGCCGTAAGCGGAACCTTTCTAGTAAATTGTAGATATAATGTATTGTTGAACTTTGAAAAAGTAATCTGGTTCCAAAAAGTACCCGTTTTAAAAAATTCGGTTTCGATACGTAACAGATAGTGGTGTCACGAAAGTGCTCAGTTCCAAACAAGAAACCGTTCGAAAGGAAAAAGTAATCTTCAAAAATAAAATAATGCTTTATAAGTTTCATAGGTTTCCAAAAGTAACTGGTTCCAAAAGTAGTCGGTCCCAAAAATTTACTATTTCTACAAAAGTAACCGGTTCCAAATAAGTAATGGGTTCGAAAAGTAACTGGTTCAAGAAGATAAACCCGGTTCGAAAGATAAACCTGTTGAAGGAAGTAGCTGAATTCAAACAAAACAAGTAAGGACGGGACTGTCTTCGGCTGGGCCGCAGACTTCATACCTTTCATAGAATAGGGCTGAGCAAAATCTTATCCCGTTGTAATCGCCAAATAATCGGATGTATAAGATACAGAATATAGTGAAAAGCTCTACATACCTAAAACGATTTTTAGATAAATATAAAATACAAAATGGCAAAAAACCCCTATCTGAACGATCGGTGTATGGGATATATATTATATATAGCTCCGATCGAAATGATTTTTACAGGAAATCTTCTATGATATATTAGAATATATCACCAAGTTTCACGTTTTTATATTCGAAATTAAGGGAGAAATGCCAAAAATCTTTCTATCTGAACGATCGGTTGTATGGGATATAACTATATATAGCTCCGATCAAAGTGATTTTTTCAGGATATCTTCTAGATATATTAGAATAATATCACCGAGTTTCACGTTTATACTTTCTAAATTGCGGTAGGAATGACCAAAATCGTCTTATCTGAACGATCGGTTGTAGGGAGATATATGTTATAGTGGTCCGATCCTACCGGATCCGACAAATGTCTAATATAATACAAAAATACATCCTTGTGCCAAATTTCATTGAGATATCTCAAAATTTGAGGGACTAGTTTGCGTTCAAACAGACAGACGGACGGACGGGACAGACGGACATGGCTATATCAACTCAGTTCGTCGCCCTGATCAATTCGGTATACTTAATGGTGAGTCTATCTTCTATATTTCTCAACGTTACAAACATCGGACCAAAGTTAATATACCATTTCATATTCATGAAAGGTATAAAAAAAATGTTTTCAAAATGTAGGTTGGCTTCAAAAAAGGAATCGGATATAGGAAACCAATGTAATTGTACCTAATTATTAATATAGGTTAAATGGTTTGATTGAAATATCTGAAAACCCCTTTATTTTTGATACTTGGCTTGTGATAACATCGGACAGGAAATATTAGCAACGGTTTACTGCAATTTGTAAGAAAAAGTTGTATAGTAAAAAAAAATCATTTTTAATTTTTTTAGATAAAAATGCATAACTGCTTGTCTAATTGGGGCAAATGCGTTTGTGAATACCCAAAAGAGTGTTTTTTTCTCGAGTTATAACTACAATTCCAAATAGTTCGAGTTTAAATCAAAACTAGAAGGCTAAACCAATCAGCTAATCCGACGTTTACAATACGAATGATGCCTTGTAACATCCCTAGCATGTACTTCGACATGTTTATACACATACATAGACACATACATAGACATCATATATGTGCAAGCGTTTCAAATTCACGTATGTATTTGTCTTCAGTTGTATTCGGTTGTCATATCGCTTGCAACTTGCTAAGGAAATCCATAAATCCACTTACGACAATTGCATTTCATTCTATTTAGATGTCAGACGGATGTCATAATCTGTTTTGGAATATCAACGGAATTGTTTCATGACAGCAAAAAGCGGTGCAAGAAAAAAAACACGAGAACAAAAAATTACGTATAAATAAGTAAATATATAATTTTAACTTGTAGTGTTAATTGAATTGTGGAAGATTAAAAAAAGATATATTCGTTTTTTTGTTTCAAAATCTTTTTATCGGCTCAATACATTAAGATGGGTCATCGCAATTGCGTAAAGCTAGCAAGAATTGTTGATGGTATGATGTACGTACATAGCTATAGAATATTAAAAAAAACTTGATCCATGTGTCGCTTTGCCTTTTCACACCGATGGTTGTGTGTAGTTGTTGTTTTGTTTCAGTGTACTATTAATTTTAAGAAGCCGTGTGATAGAAGTCCACGAAAGTGGGGAAAGCTTTTGACCGCCATTCACCTGAGGATGAACAGAGCGATTTCTTTTGCATGCGGTTCAAGCAGCTCACTACAGCCGGTCGCTTGCGGCCAAGTATCCTCTGGGTAGCCGCTAAACATCCTTTAGCGGTGAGCTAATGTGAGAAGGCGACAACCTGGCTAGGCCCTCTGACATAATCGGTTTAAGGGCTAGCCGGGGGCGATCTCATCGGCAGCGTCTGTACACCTCTAGGTGCGGCTGCAAGCGGGCGTCTGTCTTGGAGCAAGCGGCTCGCTATATAAACGTGCAAGTAATATTTTCACCCCGCTGAGCGGGTTGTGCGCTGGGCTTGGGACCCGCCCACGTAAAACCCATACTCCAATGAAATATAACAACAAGCCTCGGATAAATACACTCTCTATTGATGACGACCATGGCAAACGTTTGAAGGACAATGAATTGAGGGCATGCACCTGGAACGTCCGCTCCCTGAATGGGATTGGTGCAGATGCCCGGCTGGTTGATGTCCTCGTCAAAGCAAAATCTGACATCACCGCCATCCAAGAAATGCGTTGGACGAAGCAAGGAAGAAAGAAGATCAAAATTGTGACATCTATTGGAGTGGCCATACGAATAAGCGCAGTTTCGGGTCGATTCGTGGTGGGAGAGAGACTTCGTCGCCAAGTGCTGGCGTTCACGCCTGTGGACGAGCGTCTCGCCGCTATCCGAATAAAAGCAAAATTTTTAATATATCATTCATCTGCGCCCATGCGCCGACAGAGGAGAAAGACGATGAGGTGAACAATTAGAACGCACATACGAGCGCTGCCCCCGTCATGATATAAAAGTCGTGCTTGGCGACTTTAACGCCGGGGTGGGCAAAGAAGGTGTTTTGGCCCTACAGTCGGAAAATCAGCCTACACAATGAAACTTCTCCTAACGGACGGATGGCTGATTGACTTTGTCTGGTGCTCGAAACATGGTCATATCCAGCACGAGGTGCATGCATAAAAGATACATCAAGCTACATGCTGTCTCCTGATCGAAATACTCGCAATCAGATCGATCACGTGTGATAGACGGACGGCATGCCTCCAGTGTTTTAGATGTGCGCACGATCGAGGACCTAACATCGACTCGGACCATTATCTCGTTGCAGCCAAAATACGCACCCGCCCTCAAAGCGGCTAAAACCAAGGAACAAGAAAACACAAGGAAAGCTAGACGTCGAAAAGCTTCAACCACAAGGACTGCCAATGATTTCGCAATCGACTCTCACACCTGCTCTCTGAGAGCACAACTCATCCTGAAGGAATACAGGAGCAGTGAGGGCATATCTCCAAAGCACTTCGTACTGCCGCCGAGGAAAAAATAAAAGACGCTGCATACAGGGCTACGTTAAAAGCGAGCACGACAAGAGGAGTGTGTGGACGCTATCGTGAGTGAAAAGGGAAGCGAGACGCCTTTTCAGGAAGAAAAAAGCAGAAGCAGAAAGGCGTCAGTGCGAGGAGCTGAGCTGCTAGCCACAGATAACGCCCGAAAATTCACCATAAAGCGACAGACGGATGGTTTTTAAGACCGGGGCATACTCCTGTAGGAATGAAAACGGCGACCTTGTAACTGATTGTCCAGAGTGTGCTTAGATTATGGAGGGATACTTCTCTGCTCTCCCAAATGGAGGCAGCAATTCACCGCGCAGAGATGAAGAACCCGATCCCGCAATCGATGATGATGGAATATATGCCCCCCCGCCTGATTATGACGAAGTTAGAATAGCAATAACCAGATTGAAAAACAACAAGGCCGTGGGCGCTGATGGATTGCCTGCGGAGCTATTCAAGTACGGCGGCGAGGAGTTGGTAAGGCGCATGCCGCAGCTTAGCAAAATATGGGCGGACGAGTGCATGCCCGACGGTTTGGAATCTGAGTGTTCTTTTGCCCAGTCCACAAGAAGGGGGATACTGCAAACTGCACCACTATCGTGGAATCAGCCTTCTTAATATCGCATATAAGGTCCTTTCAAGTGTGTTGTGCGAAAGATTGAAGCCCACCGTGAACCGGCTGATTGGACCTTATCAGTGCGGCTTCAGACCTGGTAAATCATACCATCGACCAGATTTTCACAATGCGCCAATCTTGGAAAAACCCGTGAAAAGGAGACCCGACACACATCACCTCTTCGTCGACTTTAAAGCCGCCTTCGACAGCACGAAAAGGAGCTGCCTATATGCCGCTATATCTGAGTTGGTTTCCCGCAAAACTTATACGGCTGTGCAAATGACGTTGAGCAACACCATCAGCTCAGTCAGAATTGGGAAGGACCTCTCCGAGCCGTTCGAAACTAAACGAGGTTAAGACAGGGTGACCCCTATCGTGCGATTTCTTTAATTTGATGCTGGAGAAAATTATAATAGCTGCAGAACTTAACCGCACTGGAACAATATACTATAAAAGCGTGCAATTACTGGCATATGCTGATGACATTGATATCATCGGCTAAAACACCGCGCTGCTAGTTCTGCTTACTCCAAACTGGAAAAGAAGCGGTAAAGATGGGTTTGATGGTGAATGAGGACAAAACGAAGTACCTGCTGTCATCGAGCAAAGAGTCAGCGCATACGGGCCTTGGCAACGACGCTACTGTGGCAGCCAAAATTTCGAAATAGTAAAAGACTTTCGTTTATTTGGGAACCAGCATCAACACTAGCAACAACATCAGCACTGAAATCCAGCGAAGAATTCCAATAAATGCTACTTTGGACTAGGTAGGCAATTGAAAAGTAAAGTCCTCTCTCGGCGAACGAAAATCATACTCTACAAGTCACTATCGTACCCGTCCTGTTATATGGGGCAGAAGCATGGACCATGACAACAGCAGATGAAGCGGCTTTGGGAGTGTTCGAGAGAAAAGTTCTTCGAAAGATTTATGGACCTCTACGCGTTGGCGATTGCGAGTACCGAAGAAGATTTAATGATGAGCTGTACGAGCTATACGCAGACGTCAACATAGTCCAGCGAATTAAAACGCAGCGGCTGCGCTGCTAGGCCATGTTATGCGAATGAATGATGATGCTCCGGCCAAGAAAGTGTTTCTATCGGAACCCGCCTATAGAAGCAGAGGTAGAGGGCGGCCCCCACTCCGTTGGAAGGACCAGGTGGAAAACGATTTAAACTCCCTTGGTGTGACCAATTGGCGCCGGTTGGCGGAGCGAAGGAGCGACTGGCGCGCCTAGTTGGACGGCCATAACCGTTTTAGACGGTTAAGCGCCAATTAAGTAAGTAAGAAACACTAATAATGGTACTACGTGACGTTTGATTAAATTATTTGCGAATAATAAATAATTGAATAATAATTATTTGACAGCTCGTTTTGAGATTTTTTGTTAATTAGTACTAAGAAAAGACGAGAAGAAAATCCACAACATATAACAAACTAAGTCTAAAATCCAGGGATTGAAGAAGATTCTGACCGCAAATAACGAAGGTGGGTGGTTTAATTTTGGATAACTCTGTATGAACTGGCGGACCTTACAGCCTTAGATGCACTTTTTAGATAGTTACAACGTGTTTCATTCCCTCATCCAATATTGTTGGGAGCTTTTATGTTGAGCGGGAGATATTTTGTTAAAGCTATTGATTGCTGTTTTATTCCTTTTTTGTCGATTTTGGTATTAAAAGTGTGTGATGAGCTTACTAAAGAAGCTCATGCAGCCACTTACAATTTTTTTTGAAACCTTTCGTTCTTTGCAATATATTAGCAAACAAATCCAATTAATGTTTTTTTTATTTACTTACTTAATTGGCAATCGTGGGCACGGGCTCTTCAACTTCTTCATTTAAGAGCACAGAGAAGTGCCCCCACCATAATCTAAGCACATTCGAAACATCAGCTTGAAGGTCACCGTTCTCGTTTTTAAAGCGTTTCACTTTCTTATTCAATTCACTTTATCATTCATACCCATTTCTTGTTGCTTTCTCTTTTAGCGTAGCCTTGTAGGCAGCGTCTTTTCTTTTGGTTGCAACGCGGCATTCTTCATCGTACTAAATGTTTTTCAGTGGTCGTCGACAACCGTTTTTTCCTCTTTGACAGAACGAAGTGCTTACGAATAAGGATATGCTTCCACTGCTCCTGCATTTCGTTGCTTTTGTTGTTGTTGTAGCGATAAGGACACTCCTTGAAGGCCTTGAGGAGTGTTATCGATGTTGATGGTCCTTTGCCGGATGCAGATCCGGCACGTTCCGGTAACAAGCACCATTTAGGTTCTAGCCCGACCATCTCGGGAACTGATTTGGTATGACCACATGAAACCTTCTAGGCCATACCGGCCTCCCACTCCCTAGATCCATGAGGAGTTTGGGGTCGCCAGAGCCTCGACTGTTAATGAAACAGGATTCGCTACGGGTAGGTGAGGTTGATAATTGTGTTGGAAAAGATATATATTGCGCTGGCGATCCCTTGAGAGGGTTGCGCTACACAACCGCTTGAATCAATTTAGTATTTTAGTCGCCTCTTACGACAGGCATACCAACTGCCCTTGCCCGCTGGGGTGCCTGCATTCCATCGCGTTGACTTGTACTGTCAAAAGCAGGTATACGTGCCATAAATATATTGCCAATTATGTGATGGATAAAGCTTGAGACAAATTAAAAAAAAGGGAGCATGTTTAGTAAGCGAATTTCTCTCAGAATTATACAATACAAAGAGCCATACTTCTGCAATTTGTTAGGTGATACCAACAGCTTCTAATTTACACATTTCTAAACTTTTAAATTTTCTTCAACCAAATGAGGACGGTTTCACACCCGTTTTCCAAAATTTTACCTAATTTATATTTTACCGTATAAAGTTGGTCCCTTTGCCAATTTCCATCACCTATCCATTTTTTCCACTTCTCGAAATTTTTGATACCGAAAAATTAGGCGTGGTATTATATAATATATTTTGGATCCCAATAAGCTCGTGCACTAAATTTTGTTAAGTTATGTGTTAACGTACGGACGTATTAACAAACAAAAAAGAACTTCTCATAAAAACAATGTCGGTATTTGAGTATGATTACCTAAAAAAGAGCGGGCCTACTCATTTTCAAATAATTTTAAATGGCGGTAGTTTGCCATATCATATCATTACATAGGTAAAATAGCAGTGTAACTCAGTTATATACCGATGATACCTGTAACGGCTTTTGATTTAAGGGTTGAAAAACTTTAAAATTTTCTCTTCTAAATGAAGGTGGAGCCACGCCCATTGAACAAAATTGTATCATACTATTTGTCTTCATAAATTCAACGCAATCATTTTTCGAAATTTTCTATATCGAAAAAGTGGACGTGGTTATCGTTAGATTTCACCTCTATTCAATACCAATCTATTCTGGGGTTTGATAAGATCATATTTTGCGATCCTGGTAATTTTTATTTATAGATATATATCGATTCTATTGAGGCATTATTTATACTCGTTATCCAATCAAAATTATAACATACTTTGGCTAATATTACCATCACTATGCTGTGTAAATAATCACAACAACAAAACATTAAATAACCCACACTTGTGTACACGAACACATCAATCATCATTTTCACACATACATAGAAGGCGACGAAGAATATATCACATACACATATGTAGTTATCAGCAAGGGCAGAAGTGATACCACATATACACACTCATATGGCTAGTAGAACAACATACACTACAAATATATATGCATATAGCTGGTAACCAAGCATGAGATACAATTGTTCTCGAACACATTTTCGCGAAATGACTAGACTTTAGGAGAAATGGTTAACGAGAAAACCGAGAGCACAAAAGCAGCGCAAGCTAAGGAATCAGTAATCAGTTTGATTTAAGCACGCAATTAGTTGTGAAGTGAAGTATAATTGTACTACTCCCAAAGTAGTCTAATAAAGACCATTTTGCAATACTGAATCTTGGAGTTATTTATTCGACAGTTCAGCGACTCGAACGTTAGCAGGAGGTTTCAAATAAGCGGAGCTTCCCAAAATTCGTTACAATACTTATGTACATGTAAGCGCTGGGTATAAAAATTGTATTTCATCGTATAGTATTACACATTAGAACGGTAACATTTCTTTTTGAAAAACCTTTGAGAAAAAGTGTTAAAAAATGCCTTACCTTGATTCTTGCTCTACTGGAAATCAATAAGATAAAAACAGCATCACGTACCCCATATTTATACTTTAACATATTTTTTTGCCCTGTAGCACAGCATAATCATTTTTTTGTAAGTTCTAAAAGCCAATTAAATTTTTGCAATAAGAAGCTTATTTTTCCCTAAAAATCATACTTTTTTTTAAATAATAATGACAAAATAGCCGCTCACCAAACTAAGAATAACGGAAAAAGAAATCACAAAAACCTCGGGCCAAACGAACTAAGCTCATTTTTATAAAGAAGCTAAAATAATCCAAAAAGGTAATATAAGACTAAATAAAATAAAACGAGTAAAAGCATGAGTATGCAAATTTGAGTGTAATCACAAATAAATTGCCACCATCTGTGTATGTATGTGTCTGTGTGTGAATGACAAAAGTTAAGTTGTCATGCGGTTGAGCCTTCGGTTTGATTGTTCCCAAAATTGCGGCTGAGTTTTCGACCAGTGATTGGTTGCATATTTTGGGTGACTATTTGCTACTTTGATTGTTACTTTGCTGCTAGAAAAAAAAGAATGCTCATGTTGGCGTATGCTGCCAAGATTTTGGTTTTGAATATTTGCTAATACTTGGATGAAGAAAATACGTGGCAAGATTGCTATAGCAAAGCGGATTGCCTATGTGACAATCTGTATAAGCCATTTGCCACTGCCGCTCCAGGTATAAATTATATGGTTGGATCAGTGACAAAGTCCAAAATTTCCAATTACATTTCAATTTGAAAAGTGAATCAGTGGAATTTAATTGACCATTTAAGCTTTTCGACATGGGCGCTAAGAAAATGCACGATAACGACATAGAACGATGATGAGGATAATGATGATGACACCGACTGCACAGTGGCGAATGGCAAATGGCAAATGAAAATTGGAATGGTTTAAGCAAAATGGATGCGAGCAGTTGAAAGTGTCATGTAATTGACAGAAAGAAGATGGTGAAGTGATGTGCTGAAGTTAAATGAAACGGGCATTGCCGTAGTTTACTTGATGCTCCTGAGGTTATGTGTGAATGTGTGTGCGTGTGCATATGCGAGTATGCAGATTGGACTCTTTGAGAAAACATTAAATGGGAAAACGTTGGTTCGCCTGCTTAACAACGGTTTACAGCAAAACAAAAGGAAAGGATAAAAGCTTACCGCTAATGTTGGTCTCTTGGATGCATACGAAAACACTTAGCTATGTGGCGCTGACATTTGAATGAGGATGGCTTAGAACTCCTAAAATCATGGCACTTTGACATACAACTGCCATTGGCTATCGACCTTAATGCCCTTGCCAACAACTGGCACTCCTATCTTGGTTATTTTTGTTAGTACGTAGTTAGAATGATAGTTCAGCATTGTTTTGAAGCATAATTTTGTCATTCGTTTGCGCTTGTTTCATCCAGCCCATATTGAGCCTTACATTAAAGGGCAAATTATGGAAAGTGCAACACGCAACTAGTGACTCTTACACGTGTAGGTTGGATTAGCACATACACCTGAGTATCTTTGCGAAATACTTAATGTTGCACAGTTTTTTGACGAAAAGTTAGCATTGAAAGCCTTAAAGCCAGTATTGGTCTCTAACCTCACTAAAACTCCTACTCCAAGTACAGATTTCCTCGGTACTACGGTAATGCATGCCATCGTAACTATGGCTGTTGGAGTTGCGTTGCATTACCTTCAAAGTTACACGAAATCTGAAAACTGAAAATAGAACATGCATATTAATATGCCAGTTTATTCCCACCCATCACAATCTCCATAAAAAGAAAAGAATAATGCAAAAAATACAACGACGAAAAGGTTCGTCTCAAAACTACAGTTGGTAATGGGAAAAGCTGTTTCCAGCAAATTTTTTTACTTAATTAAATAAGTGTGCACCCCACCGGTGTTCGATTGAAAACCGATTAATTTGGTTTCTTGATTTTAATTCGTTTCATTTTTATGAAATCTTTTAACTTTCAATGTTATTCCTTAATATTTATTTTTGTTTTTTACTATATTTATTTTTTACGTTTTAATTCATTTGAATTCCTATTTTATCCTTTTAACTTAAATTTTTTATCTTTTATCTAAAGTTAATGTATTAATTGTTTCGTTTATATTTTTATTTATTTTAAATTTTAAAGATTTCATAACTTATTTCTTTAATTTATTATTTTTTTTAAATGTTTTTTGTTTTTTACTTATAATTTTTTTCTTTTTTTATTTGTTTCAATATCGTCCCTTTTTAGTTTTTTTATTTTTTGCTAGCTTTTTATAATTATGTTTAAATAGCTTTGTGCCTCTTTTTATTTCCATTAAATGTTTATTTTATTGCTTATCAAACTTATAAAGTTAAATTTTTTTGTATGTTTTATCATTTTTTTGTAATTTGAATTTTTTTGTTTTATATGTATATTTATTATTTTTTTTATTTCAGTTAGTTATAATTTTTTTACATTTATATATGTATATATGTATTTGTATAGCTTGATTTTTATTTTGCTAAATTTGCTTAATTTTTTTTATTATTTTGTTTCTTGTTTTTATAATTTCCTTGAAATATTTTTACCTTTTCTTTTCATTTTCATAATTCTTATAAAATTTTTGTATTATTATTATTGTGATTATTACAAGACTACAGCGCCAGTTTTTTTATTTTTTATTTCGTTCCTTTTTTTAGTTTTTTGAGTCAGTTTTCTATTATTGTTTTGTTTTTAATTCTTTCTAATATTTGTTATTTAACATTTTTATGCTCAGCGTGCTTTGCACACAAAGTATATTAACTTTGATTACATAACGGTTGGTTGTACAGGTATAAAGGAATCGAGATAGATATAGACTTCCATATATCAAAATCATCAGTATCGAAGAAAAATTTGATTGAGCCATGTCCGTCCGTCCGTCCGTCGTCTGTCCGTTAACACGATAACTTGAGTAAATATTTAGATATCTTCACCAAATTTGGTACACGAGCTTATATGGGTCCAGAATAGATTGGTATTGAAAATTAGCGAAATCGGATGATAACCACGCCCACTTTTTATATATATAACATTTTGGGAAAACACAAAAAACCTGATTATTTAGTAAATAATACACCTAGAATGTTGAAATTTGACATGTGGACTGATATTGAGACTCTTGATAAAAATTTGAAAAAAAATATTTTAAAATGGGCGTGGCACCGCCCACTTGTGATAAAATCAATTTTACAAATATTATTAATCATAAACCAAAAATCGGTAAACCTATCATAACAAAATTCGGTAGAGAGTTTGCCTTTACTATAAGGAATACTTTGAAGAAAAATTAACGAAATCGGTTAAGGACCACGCCCACTTTTATATAAAAGATTTTTAAAAGGGTCGTGGACGAAAATAATAAGCTATATCTTTGCAAAAAGAGCTTTGTATCAATAAACTACTTTCTAAATTGAATTATAACATTAAATTGGAAAACACAAAAATTTTTGAAAGGGTGTGCACCGCCCCTTTTATGACTAAGCAATTTTCTATGTTTCGGGAGCCATATCTCGAAGAAAAATTAACCTATGTGACCCGACCTACGAAAAGGTGGCTTATGACTCAAAAGAGAAATTGAGGGAAACATCTGTTAAATATAAACAATGCATTTTCTTCAGTTTCTTAATAGTTTTTCTTTTGCATTATGACAGTCATGCCCAAAAGGCAACCAAAAAGGCAAAAGAGCATAAATGAGATAAGTTCGTGAGCGATATTTTTTCAATGCAAAGCACAAACCAGTTTCTGAACGAAAAAAAATCGTGTGAGTGATCAGATTTCGCAAGATTGCTGTAACAACAAACGCCATAAAGTTATACCGCGAAAGATGATAGAAACTGCAAGAAATAACTATCTAGAATTATCAAAACATGAACTTGATTTAGTTATACTGAGCCATATCGAATCAGCAATGATGTACACGGACAAATTTAGAGATGCTTACACAGAAATGACGAAATGGAGGAAGCATGTAAGACAAAAAGGCAATGATGTTGAAAGGCATAAATTGATGTTCACTTTTTATCACTTACTTGTTTGCCGTTCATTTTTCCTTTTTGTGCATGCGTGTGGAAGAAAACGTTTTGAAAATTTACTTCGACATTTTCATACACATGGTACCATAACACGGGTACATGGGTCAGCAAATAAAGCATCTAAACATGCGAGAGCGTTTCAACCACCCTACATCCAAAAAGCTGGGTATACAGCCGACCTATTAGTTCTTCCACTGCCAGGACGTTTACCCAAATTCAAAGATTATCGCGTCATGAAGCTGCCACCTAATTAGACATAGGCTTAAGTATATCGTAAATACATTTCTTCACTCGGTAATGATGCACTTAAAATGAGTATTCGTTCCTTCCGACGCATATGGGCCAAATACATACCTATGTGACAGTTATGAAACCAGCAGATGATCTCTGTGATTACTGTCGTAGTAAGTACGCCATTGTTTACTTTTTTCAAAGTTGTATCTATTGTAATTAAAATTTTCGTTTTCTTCAACAGTGCACTCAGTATCAATTACGCAAGCCAAATACGTTCCTGAACTTGAACGTGCAGAAAAACTTCATTTTTTCTTGATCACTTACAAAGAGCTCGAAATCTACGTGCATACTACCAAGAATGGTGTGACAATACTGATGATACTGCAAGGGTCTTATCATCGATTTTCGCAAAGGTCCATATCCAGTGTTCCTCAACAACCAGGTACAGCCTACTTCAAAGCAACGAAAAAGTGCGCAGTCTTTGGAATTACAGACGAAAAAGGAAAAATACAGGTTAGGATTTCATCGTACAAATTCAAATCACTTGTTTTGAAAGTATCTTGATTATTTTTTTTTCGACAGTATAATTACATGATAGATGAGGAACATGATATTGGCAAAGGTCCAAACACCGTTGTGAGCATCCTATATTATCATTTGGAACGTATTGCAAAAATGTCCAAACAATTATATTTTTCTGCGATAATTGTGTTTGACAAAATAAGAATAATGTTATGATATCATATATGCAATGGCGGCTGGTTCGAGGACTCAACACTACCATTTTATTAAATTTCCTATTGAGGGGCATACTAAGTTTGCCCCAGATCGGGTTTTCGGTATTTTCGAGGCCACGTATGCTATCACTAATATTGATACATGTGAAGAGTTGCTGCAGTGCGTCGTACAATCGTCACCAGGTAGCCATAATACAGCTGTTTCGTCGAAAAGGTCGTTTGGTATGAATGGGATAGTTATTTTCAAACCATTCTACAAGCACTTAAAGGTATTACACAATCCACCATTTTATAATGGGCAAAAACCTTTGAGAACCAAAAAACTTGCTGACAGAAAGATGTTGAATCATTTCAACTGTCATTAATCCTAGTTGATGACACCATGCCCGAAATTATTCAACCAGTCGGTTTATCTCTGCAGCCTCAGTAGTACATTAATCAGAATCTCAGAAGCTTGGTTTCAGACCCCACGAATGCGGATATTTTGGCTCCATGCCATCGAAAAAAATGCTATCATCTTCAAATTAAGATCAAAAAAGAAAGAACTGAAGAAACCTGCGACTTCAACTGCAATAAAAAATAAGAAAACGTAAGGCCTCATAACCAGAAAGAGATTCGAAAAAACGAGCAACTTCAAAGGTTTCAACAAGGATAGTTTTTTTGGTAAAATCGTTTTTGAAGTGTTTAATCCTGTTTATAAATTTTCAATTTATTTATTATCTTGATTCTGGATTTTCAAATTACTATGCAACTCTGATAAAATGCACTTCGCGGTTTGCTATTACAGTCAGTATCTCTAATCTTAAATATGTGTGACTGCCACGAAAGTATATAAAATCTGGCCCTAAAACTTGACTTCTCTTACAGCCCACCAACAAATCAGTTGTGTCATTGAGCGATGAGGCTGGGACGCAAGGGTGGACATTAGTGAGTATGCAGGTTTTGATTGCTCATGTAACTGTCAGCAGTTTGCAGTTAACATGCTCATATCCGCATATTCCTCTTTGCCTCAGTTCATCGAATAGTTTTTTTTAAGTAAAAGAACGTAAAAAATCTCGTTATATGTAGCGAGTTGGTCAACCACATTTTATATATACAAAATAGAATGATTCGCACTCCATTGAATTCTACGTCCGCTTGTCAGTTGAGCAGTCGTTTTGCCAGTTAGACGCAGTGTGAATTTCTCCACCGCCATTTGGAAGCGCATTCAGTGTGTTTGCCGGGTTTTCAATGAAATGTTGGCTGGCAATAAATTCAATTTGCTCAATTGTCAGTTTGTGATTTTGTTGGCTGACATTGTGTTATTTTACTTGCCACTTGTGCTAAATTGCTGTGGTTGTTGCCACGTGCCTCGTTTGTTTGTGTGAGGCAACATACAAACGTTTATCTTTGTTTAGTCAAATGTGGCCACTGTTGTAGTCGCATATAATTTCTGTAGGTTTTAGGTTTTTTGTGTGTTTTTTCTTTGGTGCAAGCTAATCGCTGCATATTTCATGCATTTTGTAGAACTAACTTGATTTATTTGGGTGTAAATTGCTTCAAATCGCTTGGTTGGTTAGTGCCATCCAAACTGATGGACTGTTATGAAGCTTTCTCAAGAGGTGCCAGTTTGTTGTAGTCACCTTTAAACCAATTAATTCCTAGTTGTTCACTGATTGGTTCGGTCTATAATAGATTATCTTAACTGATACAAACAAGAGTCCTCTACCAAATACTGCCAGAATGATCCCAATCGACCGGTCCCGAAAAGGGTCCTGAATTTTTTTGCAATAGTTCCGGTATGATTCCTTAAACAATCCGGAAATGATTTCGGTTCCCGTTTTTATCTGAAACCAAAAGCCCTTGGAATCATGGCAGCAAAAATTCGTTCGTGGTATTACATATATAAATAAATTAGCGGTGCCGAGAGATGATGTTCTGTGTCACCCTGGTCCACATATTGGTCGATATCTCGAAAACGCCTTCACACTTACAGCTGAGTGGCAGTCCCTTTTAAAACCTTCATTAATATCTTTAATTTGATACCCACATCGTACAAACACATTATAGAGTCACCCCTGGTCCACCTTTATGGCGATATCTCGAAAAGGCGTCCACCTATAGAACTAAGGCCCACTCCTTTTAAAATACTCTTTAACACCTTCATTGATACACATGTCATAAAAACACATTCCAGGGTTACCCTGGGTCATTTTCCTACATGGTGATTTCCCCTTATTTGACAAAGGATTAAGGAAAATCGTTCCAAAAACGTCACCTTTGGTTTACAGTTTGTGGTCGATATTTCCCAAACGTATGTGATATGGAATTAAAAACTACTACGAAACCCTACGAAACCACGCAGCTAAGCTCTCAGCTGAGTATGTAATGTTCAGTTACACCCGAACTAAGCCTTCCT
>JARSSU010019273.1:0-25121 GCA_029619165.1 Eurosta solidaginis | reverse complement strand
AAGTAAAAAAATTTGTTTTCTTATCGGTCACCACGCTTAAAAAGGTTAACTTGAATTAATATCAAAGACAAAACTTGAATTAATATCAAAGAAAACAAATGTTGCATACATATTATAATTGCATAAGTTGCATAATCTCGATAGCTTTACCGCGGCAGTCCCCGAGTGCCACACGTGCTTTTGTTTTAGTGCACTAACCACGCTATCTAACCCACACGGGCATTCTCGGCGCGAAGAGATGAAATCACGTTGAACAAAGCTTCTAATGTAAATTGTTGTTTGCTAACATTATCAGTCGATTTATCACATCTCATCGGGCTCCGGATTTAGAGACTTCGGAGCATTAGAAGCCGATTTGCAGATACTACCACTCACAGAATTTGTTGATTTCTCACCAGCAGTTGGTGGGGGAGGTGAGCGCAGGGAGTTACGACGCTAAGTTGCGCAGATTTTGCAAAAAAAACGTTGTTCAGAATTCTGCAGAAATTCGACATCTGTCTGTCGGATACCAACACATTGAGTGTGGAAAAAATCATTACACTTAGCGCACTGCACTTTCGGTTGATTTCTATCAACCTTCTGTCCGCACACACAGGGCATTGCAATTCACATATGTATGTGTATAATTATGTAATGGATATTTAATTTAATTCCCAATTTTTGAGAATTACAGGAAATAAAAGAGTCACTATTATTAAAAAAACAATAACACATTATAGACAACCGAATTAAAGAAAAACGGAAGAGCAGACTAAAGCACGTCTGAATAGCACAATAGCAAAACACGGTGCGTCCGAATTTGCGAGATGAGCCAATCTTTCAACATCCGAAGCAAACTCCTGCAAAGTCTCATTAGGTTTTTGGTAGCGGCTTTGCAACTCTATTTGGTATGTCTGCTTCCTGTGTTCACTTCCGTATCGCCTCTCTAGAGCGCTCATCAATGTTTCATAACTGTTCCGTTCGCACTCTGGAATTGTCTGCAAGATTTCAGCTTGCTCACTGTTGCAGTCTTTCCAAACTGAATGTTTAACACTGGAAAGGAACCGAACCGTTAATCTAGCTACAAACTACAGATGCATGTTTATAGCCTCTCGCATAGCCATAAGCGCGTGTATATGTGAGTAATATTTCCACCGATGATTGCATACTTTTGTGAGTATATCTCCGTGCTTGTATGTACATATGTGTATACATAATGATTGATTTGTGTATGTATATACAAGTGACTGCTTAGTATCGGCTCAGAGATGGTAGTATCGCTTAGTGTTGCTAATAATCGCCACAATATGATTTCCGATTAAAACAAAAAAATATATACATATCGATAATGTTAATATGCCGGTACTTTGGTAATTTGACATCCACGGAAATAGATCTTCCGTTAGTATAGTGTATAAATAGAGTATAACACAAATAAAAAACCAGAGTCTTAGGTAGAATTCGGTGTACATATTTTTTTATATTTATTTAATTTTATTAGTGCTTAATTAGGTCGCGAAGAAAAATAAGAGTGCCCTTAGGAATTATTTTCATGAATTTCAAAATGTTTCCAAGATTTCTTCAACTAATTTTTCGAAATTCACCTAAATATCAAATTCCGTTATTTCACTCAAAGGAAATCAATTGCTGGATTTAAGATAAGCAATAATCTTAAGATTTGATTACCTACCAAAAGATATTTTTTTATACTCAGTTGAGCAGAGCTCACAGAGTATATTACACTTTGATTGGATACGGTTGGTTGTACAGGTATAAAGGAATCGAGATAGATATATTCTATATATCGAAATCATCAGTATCGAAAAAAAATTTGATTGAGCCATGTCCGTCCGTCCCGTCCGTCTGCCCGTTACACACGATAACTTGAGTAAATTTTGAGATATCTTAATGAAATTTGGTATGTAGGTTCCTGAGCAATCATCTCAGATCGCTATTTAAAATGAACGATATCGGACTACAACCACGCCAATTTTTCGATATCGAAAATTTCGAAAAACCGAAAAAGTGCGATAATTCATTACTAAGTGGGATAAACCGATGAAAGTTGGTAGTTGGGTTGAAATTATGACGCAGAATCGAAAATTAGTAAAATTTTTGACAACGGGCGTGGGACCGCCCACTTTTAAAAGAAGGTAATTTCAAAGTTTTGCAAGCTGTAATTTGGCAGTCGTTGAAGTTATCATTATGAAATTCGGCAGAAAAATTACTCCTATCACTGTATGTGCGCTTAATAAAAATTACTATAATCGGATGAAGAACACGCCCACTTTTTAAAAAAGAATTTTTTAAAAGTCAAATTTTAAGAAAAAATTCAAAATCTTTACAGTATAGAAGTAAATTATGTCAACATTCAACTCCATAATGACAGTGCAACAAAATACAAAAATAAAGAAAATTTCATTTAATTGTCTAGAATACTTTTAATGCCATAAGTTGAACAAAAATTTACCAACGATTTTTACGATAACAGGTTTCTGTGAAAATGGGTGAAATCGGTTGAAGCCACGCCCATTTTTTATACACAGTCCGACCGTCTGACCTTCCGCTCGGCCGTTAACACGATAAATTGAGCAAAACTCGTATATCTTTACTTAACTTAGTTCACGTACTTATCTGGACTCGCTTTATGTTGGTCTTAAAAGTGGGCGAAATCCGCATATGACCACGCCCACTTTTTCGTATCGAAAATACGAAAAATGGATGAAACATGTTGATTGGATTGATTTATTGACGCTTCACATATACAACTAGGGCCACTCCCTTTCAAAACCTCATTAATACCTTAGTCCCAAGGCAGTCGGTTCTATGTACCGGAGCGACTCGGGCTTTTTCCCGATCAAGACTGTCATTTCAGTGTAACCCCATTTAATTTGTTGCGTCCGTCCCAGAAATTGTCATCCTCCCAGAAGCTCCTTGCAGCGGGACTGCTCCATTTTCTCTTGCTCCGGGAAGGTATCGAATCCAATGCGGGTCCGTCTCCTGACCCGGTCCTGAGAAATGGTTTTGCTGAATCTGTCGGACGCCTTTTCAAGATATCGCCATAAAGGTGGACCAGGGGTGACTCTAGAATTCGTTTGTGCATATGGGTATCAAACGAAAGGAGTTAATGAGTATTTTAAGAGGGAGTGGGCCTTAGTTCTATAGGTGGACGCCTTTTCGAGATATCACCATAAAGATGGACAAGGTGTGACTCTAGAATGCGTTTGTACGATATGGGTATCAAATGAAGGTGTTAATGAGTATTTAAAAGGGAGTAATCCTTAGTTCCATAGGTGTACGCCGTTTCGAGATATCGACATAAAGGTGGGCCAGGGGTGACACTCTAGAATTCGTTTGTGCAATATGAGTATCAAACGAAAGGATTATGAGTATTTTAAGAGGGAGTGGGCCTTTCTGGACCAGGGGTGACTCTAGACTTTGTTTGTACGATATGGGTATCAAATTAAAGGTGTTAATGAGTATTTTAAAGGGAGTGGGTGGTAGTTGTATATGTGAAGGCGTTTTCCAGATATCGACCCAAAATGTGGACCAGGGTGACCCGAACATCATCTGTTGGATACCGCTAATTTATTTATATATGTAATACCTGCCAAGATTTTAAGGGTTTTTTTATTTCGCCCTGCAGACTTTTCATTTTCTTCTACGTAATATGGTAGGTGTCACAACCATTTATAAAGTTTTTTCTAAGTTATATTTCGCGTCAATAAAACAATCCAATTACCTTAACATATTTCATCCCTTTTTTCGTATTTGGTATAGAATTATGCCATTTTTTTAATTTTTCGTAATTTTCGATATCGAAAAAGTGGGCGTGGTCATAGTCGGATTTCGTTCATTTTCATACCAAGATAAAAGTGAGTTCAGATAAGTACGTGAACTGAGTTTAGCAAAGATATATCGATTTTTGCTCAAGTTATCGTGTTAACGCCATGCGGAAGGACAGACGGACGACTGTGTATAAAAACTGGGCGTGACATCAACCGATTTCGCCCATTTTCACAGAAAACAGTTAACGCCATAAATCTATGCCCCTACCAAATTTCAAAAGGATTGGTTAATTTTTTTCGACTTATGGCGTTAAAAGTATCTAGACAAATTAAATGAAAAAGGGCGGAGCCACGCCCATTTTTAAATTTTCTTTTATTTTTGTACTTTGTTGCACCATATCATTACTGGAGTTGAATCGTGACATAATTTACTTATATACTGTAAAGATATTAAATTTTTGTTAAAATTTTACTTTAAAAAAATTTTTTTTTAAAGTGGGCGTGGTCCTTCTCCGATTTTGCTAATTTTTATTAAGCGCACATATAGTAATAAGAGTAACGTTCCTGCCAAATTTCATCATGATATCTTCAACGACTGCCAAATTACAGCTTGCAAAATTTTAAATTACCAAGTTTCGTCGCTTTATCGGTCTTTTGTAATGAATTATCGCACTTTTTCGGTTTTTCGAAATTTCGATATCGAAAAAGTGGGCGTGGTTATAGTCCGATATCGTTCATTTTAAATAGCGATCTGAGATGAGTGCTCAGAACCTACATACCAAATTTCATCAAGATACCTCAAAATTTACTCAAGTTATCGTGTTAACGGACGGACGGACGGACGGACATGGCTCAATCAAATTTTTTTTCGATCCTGATTATTTTGATATATGGAAGTCTATATCTATCTCGATTCCTTTATATATGTACAACCAACCGTTATCCAATCAAACTTAATATACTCTGTGAGCTCTGCTCAACTGAGTATAAAAATTACCGGCGAAGAAAAATAAATTAAAAGGTGAATTTCGTGATAGCAATTTTAAATTTCCTTTTCCGAATGTATGCATTTGTTGGTGTTTGCTCTTAACCACAGGTTTTTTTTTGTTTTCGCTATCTAATTCGATCACTCGTTTGCGTATGTGCATATGTGCGTATATATATATAATATACATATGTACCTATCCATATATGCTTAATTAATAAAGTTTATTAGCTGCGGAAAGCGAAGAACAATAACAACCATTGCGCGGAGGCTTTCGAAGCTTTGTTGGAATTGCGCAGTGGCATATGTATTTTTGTGTGTACAACTCTGCGTAAGACCAATATAAGTATATGCGTACAAACATATGTATACACGAGTATAGACAAAAGAAGTCGTCTCAATTGCTTTTTTTAACTGTCTAAACTCTCAATAAAATTTTGTTGCAAACTCTCGTACGACTTGTAAATATATGTAAAGAATTTTCAATGAACTCAAGTAAGATCAACTTTTCAGGTAGGTCAGGATCTTTAGTAAATTTAGCCCATACAAAATATTGTTAATAATTATCTATTTTAAGTAAGTTTCTTTAGTTGTTAGTGTGCAAAATAGTACTCATCTTGTTAGGGCCAAAGCCCAAGTTAAGGTAGTCTGCTTTGTGGTTGCGTTTATGAAACCCCCCTCAGACTCCAGCTGAGGCCAACATGCGAGTTCACACGCCGCAGCCATAGACAAGCGATATGTTTCAGATTCACGTTTGACTGTTTTTGTTAAATCATTCCTTTAATAATTGCCATCGTAATGTAGAACGTAAGAAAGAAGATATATGCTTTCAATTATTCCACCACCAGTGCAAGTTTTCCGGAATATGCACGCAATTTTTAGTATAGAAAATTTTTTTTCCAGAAATGAGTTATAATAAAAATACAAGTTATCCAGGAAGCTCTGCTTTGCGAACCATTTGGCGCCCCCCTGTGAGTAGCGCCCGGGGCAAGATGCCTCCCCCTCCCTACGCCACTGATAAAACAAAGTAGCTTTCTCTGTCCCTGTGTCCCTTTGAATGCTTAAACCTATAAATCTACGCAACGGATTTTGATGCGGTTTTTTTTAGTAATAGAGTGATTGAAGAGAAAAGTTTATACATATGTGTAATAACATCCATTAAATAGGGAGAAATACTGTTATTTTTTAAGTTTCTAATGTGATGTAAATATATAAATAAAGTGGTGTTAGTACTCTATTTATAACTCAAGAACGGATAAACCGATTTGAACTGAAAACACTGGTTTACAACCAAATGCACCAGAGACGCCATTATGAAATTCCTATGTAAAATCACCCCCTGATTCCGAAAATCAAGATTATTTTTAATTCTTTGGTAATGTTTTTGAGATATTTACGAATTCATTGGGTGCACTTAATCATATATAACTCGAGAACGAATTGAGCAATTCCAAAACGGCTTGAAGCTTTTAAAAGGTAATAAAATTTGCTATAAACTGTGAATACAACACTTTTTCTCTGCAGATTCAAAGATAACCAACAATCATTACGGATCTTTTCAATTTTTATTGTAAGAATATAAAGAAATGTGTACTTTGTAAGGATCTCGAAAACTTTTTATTTTTTTGCAGATTTTTTCTCTCTAAGCTGTGTTTTATTACAAAAAAAACTTTCATTCAATAAAATCAGGGAACTAATACAAAAGTTGTAGCATTCAAATAAATATATCCATATAGTAAAACTTAAGTACCCTACACAAAATAGCATATGTACATATGATTCTGTCTTAACTCTATGATCTTATTTATTTATAATTGAAAAAGTTATGTGTGTTGTTTTGGCGCTAATTTAGCTTAGGATGGGTTTATCTAATGAGAAACCAACGGTCGTCACCCATCATAGCGACATCCCAGAATCCTTGATACCGACTTTCAATCATTTTCATTTGCTGGTGAAACCTTTCGCCATGCTCGTCACTTTCGTCGCCAAGATTTTTTCGGGAAAAACTTTAAATGAGAGTGTAGAAAATGAATTTTTAAAGACATATTTACTCCTGAAAGAAAATAAAAAAAATATTAGATAAATACATAAGTGACACATATATAATTTTTAAGGCTGGATTTATTTTTTAATTCAGAACAGATTTTTTGTTTACACTTTTCTCGTTCTTGTTTGTTCGGAACTGGACGATGAATTCAGATTAAGGGCTATATATTCTCATGTAAATTTAAAAAGTTTCGTACAAATTTTTTTGTTTATCGGGCCGATAGGTTTCAAAGTTAACTGAGAAAACGGTCTTAAATATGTTTTTTTATTTACCCATTTCTGCATAGTTTTTAATTAAGTCGTTCACTATCACCTCGTAGTTAAGACTTTTGTGTTTGCCTAAGAAAGAAGTAACGACCTTTTCAAAGAAACCCACGCTGCTGCCTCCACTGGTGACAATAGTTCTTTGAAATTGTTATTGGTCATCATTTTCCTTATTTGCGGTCCCACAAAGATCCTTTCCATTATTTTTGCTTCTGAATTATCTGGGAAGATTGTTTTCAAATGATGAAAAGCTCCGCCTTCTTTGTCCAAAGACTTGACAAAGTTTTTGATAAGGCCGAGATTGATATGGAGCGGAAGTAGAATTATTTTTTCCATCTTTTTAAGTGATGAGTATTTTATGTTATCCACCCCACCTTGAAACTCGATTCATTCTGCCCAATCCTTTATGATGTAGTGGTCTTGGCGAGCTCGGCTATCCCATTTGCATAGAAAGCAACAGTATTTTGTGTATCCGATTTGTAGACCACATAGAATTCCAATGACTTTAAGATCGGCACATGTTTTCCAATCATGTTTTTCGTATTTGAATAATTTGAGCAATTTTTGCATTATATCATACGTTTCCTTCGTATTTACTGCATGCGCAATCGGGATAGATGGCTTTTGCCAATATGCAATTAAACGGCCTTTAAACTTAATTTATTGCCGTCTATGAACAATCGTCACTCTTTTGAATCATATGGTTCCCCAAACTGTTTGAATAGACCAGCAATGTCTTTGCAGTAACAAACACTGGCCTCCTTCGTATAGCACTTGGGAAATTGTTCGTGACGAGTTCTATAATATGTTACCTTAACATCGGATTAAATAAATTTAAATTGTTGCATAAGAGAGGCGTGTAGTTCGACCTTTTCCTTTGAAAATTCCAAATCCCTTATCCTATCATTGAGTTGTGCATGTGACAAAGAGTTTCTTTCGTTTTCCGTTTGAAATCCAGTACAACATGATGCCGCGTAATCAGGTACTGCTGTTGACAATGAAACTGGAGCCGGAACTAAAGTTAAATTTGATTCTGGCAATGTAGCTTCCGTTGAATTTAGTTCTGGTAATGACACTGTAGATACGCTCGCATAGGTTACTTTTGTTGATTTTCCCACCCCAATTACTTTTATAGTACAAGCAGTCCGTTGAATGGCAAGTTGGTTCCCTCCACTGAACTGGTGTAATAAATTTCATATGTCGCCTAAATAGATAGTTTCAGAAATTAGTCAGCTTTGCATTAAAAGAGAGCAAATTCCTAATTTTTGCAATGCACCTTTTGTGTTCCGGTTTCCGAAAAAATCAATTCGACTCGACATGTGGTGCACACAGTATTCGGTGTGAATGATTTTTCATTGTTTTTAGGCTCAATTCCAAAGTACTTATAGTAGTGTAACTTTCAAAGGATTTGAAAACACACGTCGCATCCTTTTAACGATAAATTGACCGCAGATGAAACAGAACATGTCTGGATCATTTTTACGCTCAAACTCTCGCGTCCTTTTATTCATATTATATTTTTAAGTAAATGACGGGATATAACCTCAATTATAAACTGAACAGTATCCGGCGAGGCTTGCAGATATTATGAAGGAACAAGGCGCATGTACTACTATTTATACTTAGATCAAGTAAAAATTCAAGCCTGCCTAGACAAAAGGGATCCCTAGTTCTACAAAGAAAACACTACCTGCCTTAAAAATATGTTCTTGCTTGAAATGTATCTGGGTTTTAGAAAACGACCCTAACAGTAACTGATATACGAATACTAACACATATGTACCAGTAGGGTACTAACTTTTGTATTAGTCCATCGATTTTGTTGAATGAAAGCTTATTTTTTCTAATAAAACAGAGCTTAGATAAAAAAAAATCTGCAAAAAAAAAGTTTTCGAGATCTTTCCTCGCAAAGGCAAAGTACAAATTTCTATATATTTTTACAAAAAAAAATGAAAAAATCCGTAATGATTTTTCGTTATCTTTGAATCTGCAGGGCCTAGCAAAAAGTACTGTGTGCACAGTTATTCGTAAATATCTCAAAAACGTTACCACAGAATTAGAAATAACCTCGATTTTCGGAATCAGGGGGTGATTTTACATAGGAATTTCATAATGGCGTCTCTGGTGCAGAAAAAAAATTTGAATTTGTGATCGAGTGTAATTATTTCTTAAAATCAAATGTATCATTTCTTTGAAGAGATTTACAAGGTATAATCGAAAGAGCTGTCGCATTGTCCGTCCTGATGTCACGTTATTAAAATTTTCCCAAATATTAAATAAATTATAAAACTAAAAATTGCTTGAAATAAATGTTTTCATACATATAAAGCGATACGGGCAATCCCCGGTTAACTCATATAAGTATCTTTCTTTGTTGGCGTCATGATGATGGCTTATGGGCAGTATTTTATTTATCAGATTCTTCGCTGTGTTGATTTTGTATTTGGTTGATTGGGAGGAGAAAAACGACGTTCCGCACAATAAACGGAGACGCCCCGACCCGTGTGGCAGGAAGCCTTCACTGTTCGCCAGACCTGTCCATCGTGAGCGCAGGTCTAGTAAACTGCGCCAACTGGCAGCTGATGGTAACATTGGCATCTGACCACCTCTCTATTCTCATATCGCTCGAACGCACCGCCGACTTCATCATTACCGAGAACCAACTTTAAGAAGGGGAAGGTTGAGCACATTCTGTGTTAATGTCCTACGCTCGCAAGGTCAAGCCACCAGCAAATAAGGGCGCTAGAGTTACCAAATCTGGCGGTAGCTATTAAGCTAGTGTAATGATGATGAAAGTCTTTTGTATAATAAAAGAATTATGTTGTTGATCCTTTGTGTTGATATTGATTTTATTGGAGAAATTTTATTCCTATTTATGCAAAATTATTCTAAATAACTCATTACATATTTACACTAATACTAACATAATCAGCCCAACTCTAAACGAAAATTCCGTGCGAGTTTTTTCCCTTCTCCCATTCCTCGTATTCTAAATAAAAATTCCTTGTGAGTTTTTTCACTTCTCCCTTTCCTCCTATTCTGAAGATACGAACGAGAGAGGCGAATCTCTATTTTGTTACATCCTGCAAACCAATTTGCAGATAGCCAACAGTGGAAATGTTCCTACATACATTGGTCCAACATCCAGCAATGTTCTGGATATTACATTGAGCTCCGAGCGTGATATATCAAGGTATGATTGGATGGTTCTCGATAGACCATCCTTCTCCGACCATGCGTATATAAGCTTCAGCATCCCACTAAAGAGGCTAGAGAAGGGAGGAACCTTTAGAAACCCTAGGGCAACGAATTGGACTAAATTCCAGAAACATGTAGAAACGAAACTGGGACAACCCAAAGAGGTTGCTAATGTAGAGGAACTGGAGGAGTCGAATTAATTCCTAACAAGGACGCTTATGACTGCGTATAAAAAAGCTTGCCCTCTAAGAAGATTCAGAGGAAAAGCAAAGCCGCCATGGTGGAGCAATGAGCTGAGTCTTCTAAGACGACAGGTAAAAGAAATGTTTAAACTCGCAAAGACCGCGGAAAGCGAAGCGTGTCGGGACGAGTACAGGGATCTACTGAGGATCTACAAGCCTGAAATTACCAGGGCGAAGAGAAACTCATGGAAAAGTTTCTGTACGGACATAGAGTGCTCCAGTGAAACAGCACGGTTGAAAAAAGTCCTAGCAAAGGGAAACATAGTCTAGGGACTAATAAAGAAAGAGAAACGGGGAATGGTCACGTGATAGTGAGGAATCCCTTGAGGTGCTTCTCGATACACATTTCCCATCGGGAGACGGTTTAGAAGAACCAGCAGACATCACTCACACTTCGATCACGGAGCTAGTGGTGCCGGGCTTGGTGACCGATACCAAGATCGAGTGGGCAGTGAAGACGTTTTCTAAGTTTAAATCGCCGGGCCCAGATGGTATATTCCCGGCCATGCTACAAGTCTCAAGTAGGGCGGTCGTGGAATGGCTTCAAATAATATTCGATGGGTGCATAAGACTGAATCATGTACCGCACTCTTGGAGAACTGCTCGTGTAGCTTTTCTACCAAAGGCGGGGAAGATCGGTCACGTGTATCCCAAAGACTATAGACCCATTAGCTTAACATCATTTCTGCTCAAAACCTTTGAGAGGCTGATAGATGTGTACATAAAGTCCAACGTGGATGAAAAGCTGCTCTCCACAACACAGCATGCGTACACCAAAGGCAAGTCGGTAGACACCGCATTGCATAGGGTGGTAATAAGCATAGAGAAATCCCTGGAATATAAGGAGTATGCTCTAGGAGTCTTCTTGGACATTGCCGGGGCTTTCAATAATGTTGCAAAATGGGCAATTATGGATGGTCTTAATTACATTAAAGTACATCCTGCCTTAATCAGATGGATCGGCTGCATGTTAAATTGCAGGAAAGATTACATCACAATGGGGATTGTACGAGGCCACGAAATCAGTGGACAGGGGCACGCCGCAGGGAGGGGTGCTATCACCTCTGCTGTGGACACTGGTCATCAACCAACTGCTCAGGCAATTCGATGAGGGACCCGTAAAACTTACGGCTTACGCAGATGACGTTGCAATTGTCATAAGTGGAAAATGCCTTCCAACGATTAGTTCTTTGATGGATCGGGCGCTTCGGGATATTCATACCTGGGCATCTAATGTCGGGCTGAAAGTCAATGCGGAGAAGACGGATATGGTCTTGTTTACAAAGAGGTACAAGGTCCCAAATTGGACCAGGCCTAAGTTAGGAGCGGTGACCTTACAGGAGAAACCTTGCACAAAATATCTAGGAATCATCCTAGACAGTAAGCTGTCATGGAAGCTCAACGTGGAGGAGAGGGTCAAGAAGGCCTCAACGGCACTCTATGCATGTAAAAGAATGCTGGGGTGTACGTGGGGCCTATCGCCCTCTCTTTCTCATTGGGTTTTTACAGCGATTGTAAGCCCTATTCTATACTATGGAGTTCTTGTTTGGTGGAAAGCCACACAAAAAACAACATACCACAAAAAATTAGAGGGGGTATGCAGACTATCGATGCTTTGCATTACGGGAGCTCTGAAAACAACCCCGACGGCTGCACTGTATGCCATTCTGCACATTCCACCTGTAGACCTGGTAGCAAAGAACAAAGCGTTAACGACCGCAACCAGGCTCGATGCTTCGGGGCAGCTTGAGCGCCGACCATATGGCCATAGTAGTATAGCGTCCTCAGTCACAAGACGAACAGACTACATGATTCCCTACCTGCACTTTGAGGGAGATCTTAAGGCCACAATAGAGGTGGACGGTTGGCGCAAGGGTGCGCAAATGGCGGACGAGGCGATACATGTGTACACCGATGGTTCCAAAATAGTGGAAGGAGTAGGGTCTGCGGTATACTGCGCTGATCCGGAATTAAGCAGATCCTACAGGCTGCCGGATTACTGTAGCGTTTTCCAAGCGGAAATATTAGCCGTAACCAAAGCAGTAGAAACCCTGGAAGAGAATAGCTTAAGCTGCAACCGTGTTAACTTTTATATTGACAGTCAAGCAGCAATTAAGGCAATAATCTCGCATAGCACAGCATCTAAATGCGTGTTAGAGTGTAAGCAGTCTCTGGAGAGAATCGGGACAGGGAGAAGCATACATCTATATTGGGTCCCAGGGCATATGGGAATAGATGGGAATGAAAAAGCGGACGAATTAGCTAAAAAGGGCGCATCCCTTGAAGCTTGCTCCGTAGACGTCCCAATTAGATTGGGCGAGATTAAGCGAAGGCGAGAGGTGCACATGATCGACCAAGCAGAAAAGGCGTGGGTTCAAGCGCGGGGCTGTAAAGTGTCGAAGATTATGTGTAGGTCTTACAACCTTAGACTAACACAGTTGCTTCTATCATTAAAAAGAGAGGACTGTAGACTCATGACGGGTATTCTGACTGGACACTGCCTTCTGGCGTCACATGCCTTTAAATTAGGCTTGGTCAGTGATAGCAGGTGTAGGAAGTGCGGGTTGGAGGAGGAAACGATCGAACACGTTCTGTGCTCGTGCCCTGCACTTGCCAGGCTAAGACTCCAGCTATTAGGAGTGATACAGCTGTCAGATCTAGAAGCAGCAAGTGGCTTAAGTCCTAGGAAGCTTCTAGTATTTGCCAAGAGGACGGAGTTATTTTATAACATAGGTCCTGGTTTTTGATAGGGTTTTTCAGTTTGGTCGTTAAAACAAACTTCTGGTAACACTACGGACTCAATCAGTCTATGTGAGGTCCTCATGGACCGGCCAGTTCAACCTACCTACCTACCTATTCTGAACAATGTTCGAAAAAGCGGAAACCGGTTATGGGAGAAAAGTAGGTATTATGAATGTGAGGGAGGGGGAGATTTCTCTGCCATTTCATAGGAGTTTTTTCACTAGTTAAATTAAAGGGAATGTATAAAATAGTTAAAGGAAATTGGTTCTTCTGAGAAAGAACATTTATTTGTACAAATTTGTGCTAAAATATGTATTTACATTGTACCACAATATTCTCACTGTTAATACAACAACAACAACAACAACCACAATATTCTTTATTTTAAGTCGAAAAGTATATCATAAGCAACGGAAGCGCTCTTCGTATATTTGATGCAGCCATCCAGAAATTGCGCAAGGATTTTTTAAGAAGGCTTAAATAGATTTTGGCATATGATGAAAGACTAATTCAACTCGACTTGGCCGCCAGAAAATAGTTTTGCTGAATGAAAGCAGGCAACTCCGGCGGATTTGTGTTATCCCGCCGTCTTCTGCTACTTATGCTCCTCTGTTGCTGTTGCTGTGGCACCAATTCATTACTCATTTCAGTGAATACCACATGAAATGCAATAATGTGCATTATTTATACCTTATTTCTTAATTTCAAACAAATTGGCAACAATAATTAAACTAAAATTTTTTAAACGAAATAAGAAATGCGCAAAGAAATTTCAATTGAAAAAACAGCTGACTTCGAAAATTCGAAAAATTTTCAAAATATATTCATGTGCGTTTCTCAGCGAATTGTATAAATATGTACATATATATTCAGTTCGCTCGGAAATGCAACCTAAACATAAAAAAAATAATATGGGTACAAACAAAGGTATGTAGTGAGCAATTAGTCGGCTTCAAGCTGAAATAAAGTAAGCTCAAGTTACAAGGCAATGTACTGAGTGGAACAGCATAGTACGAGTCAAAATACCTGTATGTAGAAATGAATGAATATGTATGTCGGAATGAATGAATTTCATCCGCGTTTGAAAGAACAGCTATATCTTGGTAATTATGTATGGCTATTCATTTAATTACATAATTAAATTTTGAGTTTGTATGTATATGTTTACATACTTGCTATGGTTCAGTGACATTGTTATTTTGTTTATTCATTTGGTGTGTCAATAATTCATGACATATATAATTGTAAGTTGATTCCAAGAGAAATAAATTTATTCGTTTATGTGTTTTTTTTCTTTTCGTTCTTTCTTTTGCTTTTTATACACAGTTTGAGCAGAGCTCACAGAGTATATTAAGTTTGATTGGATAACGGTTGGTTGTACAGGTATAAAGGAATCGAGATAGATATGCTTCCATATATCAAAATCATCAGGATCGAAAAAAAATTTGATTGAGCCATGTCCGTCCGTCCGTCCGTCCGTCCGTTAACACGATAACTTGAGTAAATCTTGAGGTATCTTGATGAAATTTGGTATGCAGGTTCCTGAGCACTCATCTCAGATCGCTATTTAAAATGAACGAAATCGGACTATAACCACGCCCACTTTTTCGATATCAAAAATTTCGAAAAACCGAAAAAGTGCGATAAATCATTACCAAAGAAAGCTAAAACGGTGAAACTTGGTAGATGGATTGACCTTATTACACAGAATAGAAAACTAGTAAAATTTTGGAGAATGGGCGTGGCACCGCCCACTTTTAAAAGAAGGTAATTTCAAAGTTTTACAAGCTTTAATTTGGCAGTCGTTGACGATATTATGATGAAATTTGGCAGGAACGTTATTCTTATTGCTATATGTACGCTTAATAAAAATTTTTTTGTAAAGTAAAATTTTAACAAAAAATTTAATATCTTTACAGTATATAAATAAATTGTGTCAACATTCAACTCCAGTAATGATATGGTGCAACAAAATACAAAAATAAAAGAAAATTTCAAAATGGGTGTGGCTCCGCCCTTTTTCATTTAATTTGTCTAGGATACTTTTAATGCCATAAGTTGAACAAAAATTTACCAATCCTTTTGAAATTTGGTAGGGGCATAGATTTTATGACGCTAACTGTTTTCTGTGAAAATGGGTGAAATCGGTTGAAGCCACGCCCAGTTTTTATACACAGTCGTCCGTCTGTCCTTCCGCATGGCCGTTAACACCATAAATTGAGCAAAAATCGACATATCTTTACTGAACTTAGTTCACGTACTTATCCAAACTCACTTTATCTTGGTATAAAAAATGAACGAAATCCGACTATGACCACGCCCACTTTTTCGATATCGAAAATTACGAAAAATGAAAAAATGCCATAATTCTATACCAAATACAAAAAATGGATGAAACATGGTAACTGAATTGGTTTATTGACGCGAGATTCAGAAAAAACTTTGTAAAATAGTTGTGACACCTACCAGTAGAAAAAAATGAAAAAGTTCTGCAGGGCGAAATAAAGAACCCTTGAAATCTTGGCAGGTGTTACATATATAAATAAATTAGCGGTATCCAACAGATGATGTTCTGGGTCACCCTGGTCCACATTTTGGTCGATAATTGGAAAACGCCTTCACATATACAACTACCACCACTCCATTTTAAAACTCTCATTAATACCTTTAATTTGATATCAATATCGTACAAACACATTCTAGAGTCACCCCTGGTCCACCTTTATGGCGAAATCTCGAAAAGGCGGCCACGTATAGAACGAAGGCCCACTCCCTTTAAAAATACTCATTAACACCTTTCATTTGATACCCATATCGTACAAACAGAGTCTAGAGTCACCCCTGGTCCACCTTTATTGCGATACCTCGAAAAGGCGTCCACCTATAGAACTAAGGCCCACTCCCTTTTAAAATACTCATTAACACCTTTCGTTTGATACCCATATTGTACAAACGTATTCTAGAGTCACCCCTGGTCCACCTTAATGGCGATATCTCGAAAAGGCGACCACCTATACAACTACCACCACTCCCTTTTAAAACCTTCATTAATACCTTTAATTTGATACCCATATCGTACAAAAACATTCTATAGTCACCCCTGGTCCACCTTTATGGCGATATTTCGAAACGGCGTCCACCTCCAGAACTAGGGCCCACTCCCTTTTAAAATACTCATTAACACCTTTCGTTTGATACCCATATTATACAAACGTATTCTATAGTCACTCCTGGTCCACCTTTATAGCGATACCTCGAAAAGGCGTCCACCTATAGAACTAAGGCCCACTCCCTTTTAAAATACTCATTAACACCTTTCGTTTGATACCCATATTGTACAAACGTATTCTAGAGTCACCCCTGGTCCACCTTAATGGTGATATCTCGAAAAGGCGACCACCTATACAACTACCACCACTCCCTTTTAAAACCCTCATTAATACCTTTAATTTGATACCCATATCGTACAAAAACATTCTATAGTCACCCCTGGTCCACCGTTATGGCGATATTTCGAAACGGCGTCCACCTATAGAACTAAGGCCCACTCCCTTTTAAAATACTCATTAACACCTTTCCTTTGATACCCATATTGTACAAACAAATTCTAGGGTCACCCCTGATCCACCTTTATGGCGATATCTCTAAATGGCATCCACCTATAGAACTATGGCCCACTCCCTCATAAAACACTCTTTAATGCCTTTCATTTGATACACATGTCATACAAACACATTCCAGGGTTTCGCCCGGTTCATTTTCCTACATGGTTATTTTCCCTTATGTTGTCACCATAGCTCTCAGCTGAGTACGTAATGTTCGGTTACACCCGAACTTAACCTTCCTTACTTGTTGCATTTGGTTTTTTCATATGTACATATTTTGGTTCGAGTATTTATAAAAATGTTATGACATGAGTAAGCTGGAATGCTTCTATTTATTTGAGCGTATGCTTTTGTACTATGATTTTCTTATTATTTAGATTACATCTATTTTGTTTATTAGTAATTTGATTTTATAGAAGTTTAAGCCTATTTTTATGAATTATTATTTTCTTATTCTTATTATCATTTGTGCTCTCGCTATTTTCTACTCTATGAGGAATTAAAGTAAAATTATTTTTCCAATTGAATTTTCTATTAGGGCCTTTTCTATAGGGCCCTTTATATCTAACATTTAACTTATGACCAGTTGCATTTTTGACTAATGCTAAATCTCCTATATTAATTTCCTTACTGTGACTATTTCTATCATAATTGATTTTTTGTTTTTTTTAGCTTCTTCTTTTTTTTTAGCTTTTTTTAGTTCTTTGTTGTGCAATTTCTAACTTATGTTTTATTTCCTTATCATAAGCCTCATGATTATATATTGTGCTGATTATATTCTTGCAAGAATTCGTAAGTCAGGGGGTTTTTAGCGAACACGAGCTAAAAAGGACAATATCCATGAACAGTAATTTGAAGGTGTTGTATTTTAACAATACGAAAAATATTTGAGATACTCATCCCAATCGTCTTTAGCAATAAATGCATTGCTGCAAACAAATGAAAGTTTTTAAGAAATACCGGGATGACAACATTGTGGATGAATGTTGTGGCCACAATTTTACTCAAGGTTAAATCTGTTGAGTGGAAAAAAATAAAACTCTATGTTCTATAAACTGTTTTAATTCAAAGGAGGAAGTATTTTTATACTCAGTTGAGCAGAGCTCACAGAGTATATTAAGTTTGATTGGATAACGGTTGGTTGTACATATATAAAGGAATCGAGATAGATATAGACTTCCATATATCAAAATAATCAGGATCGAAAAAAAATTTGATTGAGCCATGTCCGTCCGTCCGTCCGTCCGTCCGTCCGTTAACACGATAACTTGAGTAAATTTTGAGGTATCTTGATGAAATTTGGTATGTAGGTTCCTGAGCACTCATCTCAGATCGCTATTTAAAATGAACGATATCGGACTATAACCACGCCCACTTTTTCGATATCGAAAATTTCGAAAAACCGAAAAAGTGCGATAACTCATTACAAAAGACAGATAAAGCGACGAAACTTGGTAGATGGGTTGACGTTATGACGCAGAATAGAAAATTAGTAAGATTTTGGACAATGGGCGTGGCACCGCCCACTTTTACAAGAAGGTAATTTAAAAGTTTTGCAAGCTGTAATTTGGCAGTCGTTGAAGATATCATGATGAAATTTGGCAGGAACGTTACTACTATTACTCTATATGTGCTAAATAAAAATTAGCAAAATTGGATGAAGAACACGCCCACTTTTTAAAAAAAAATTTTTTAAATTCAAATTTTAACAAAAAATTTAATATCTTTACTGTATATAAGTAAATTAAGTCAAAATTCAACTCCAGTAATGATATGATGCAACAAAATACAAAAATAAAAGAAAATTTCAAAATGGGCGTGGCTCCGCCCATTTTCATTTAGTTTGTCTAGAATACTTTTATTGCCATAAGTCGAACAAAAATTTACCAATCCTTCTCAAATTTGGTAGGAGCATAGATTCTATGACGGTAACTGTTCTCTGTGAAAATGGGCGAAATCGGTGGAAGCCACGCCCAGTTTTTATACACAGTCCACCGTCTGTCCTTCCGCTCGGCCATTAACACAATAACTTGAGCAAAATCCGATATATCTTTACTAAACTTAGCCCACGTACTTACCTGAGCTCACTTTTTCTTGGTATAAAAAATGGGCGAAATCTGACCATAACCACGCCCACTTTATCGATATCGAAAATTACGACAAATGAAAAAAATGCCATAATTCTATACCAAATACGAAAAAGTGATGAAACATGGTAACTGGATTGGTTTATTGACGCAAAATATAACTTTGGAAAAAACTTTGTAAAATGGGTGTGACACCTACCATATTAAGTAGAAGAAAATGAAAAAGTTCTACAAGGCGAAATCAACAGCCCTTGGAATCTTGGCAGGAATACTGTTAGTGGTATTGCATATATAAATAAATTAGCAGTACCCGACAGATGATTTTCTGGATCACCTGGTCCACATTTTGGTCGATATCGCGAGAACGCCTTCACATATACATCTAAGGGCCACTCGCTTTTAAAACCCTCATTAATACCTTTAATTTGATATCCATATCGTACAAAACATACCAGAGTCACCCCTGTCCCACCCTAATGGCGATATCTCGAAAAGGCGTCCACCTATAGACCTAATGCCCCCTCCCTCTTAAAATGCTCAGTAACACCTTTCGTTTGATACCCATATCGTACAAACATTCTAGAGTCACCCCTGGCCCACCCTAATGGCGATATCTCGAAAAGGCGTCCACCTATAGACCTAGTGTCCACTCCCTCTTAAAATGCTCAGTAACACCTTTCGTTTGATACCCATATCGTACAAACATTCTAGAGTCACCCCTGGCCCACCCTAATGGCGATATCTCGAAAAGGCGTCCACCTATAGACCTAATGCCCACTCCCTCTTAAAATGCTCAGTAACAGCTTTCGTTTGATACCCATATCGTACAAACATTCTAGAGTCACACCTGGCCCACCCTAATGGCGATATTTCGAAAAGGCGTCCACCTATAGAACTAAGGATTACTCCCTTTTAAAATACTCATTACCACCTTTCATTTGATACCCATATCGTACAAACACATTCTAGAGTCACCCTGGCCCACCCTAATGGCGATATCTCGAAAAGGCGTCCACCTATAGACCTAATGTCCACTCCCTCTTAAAATGCTCAGTAACACCTTTCGTTTGATACCCATATCGTACAAACATTCTAGAGTCACCCCTGGCCCACCCTAATGGCGATATCTCGAAAAGGCGTCCACCTATAGACCTAATGTCCCACTCCCTCTTAAAATGCTCAGTAACACCTTTCGTTTGATACCCATATCGTACAAAACATTCTAGAGTCACCCCTGTCCCACCCTAATGGCGATATCTCGAAAAGGCGTCCACCTATAGACCTAATGCCCACTCCCTCTTAAAATGCTCAGTAACACCTTTCGTTTGATACCCATATCGTACAAACATTCTAGAGTCACCCTGGCCCACCCTAATGGCGATATCTCGAAAAGGCGTCCACCTATAGAACTAAGGATTACTCCCTTTTAAAATACTCATTACCACCTTTCATTTGATACCCATATCGTACAAACACATTCTAGAGTCACCCTGGCCCACCCTAATGGCGATATCTCGAAAAGGCGTCCACCTATAGACCTAATGCCCACTCCCTCTTAAAATGCTCAGTAACACCTTTCGTTTGATACCCATATCGTACAAACATTCTAGAGTCACCCTTGGTCCACCTTTATGGCGATATCTCGAAAAGGCGTCCACCTATAGAACTAAGGATTACTCCCTTTTAAAATACTCATTACCACCTTTCATTTGATACCCATATCGTACAAACACATTCTAGAGTCACCCCTGGCCCACCCTAATGGCGATATCTCGAAAAGGCGTCCACCTATAGACCTAATGCCCACTCCCTCTTAAAATGCTCAGTAACACCTTTCGTTTGATACCCATATCGTACAAACATTCTAGAGTCACCCTTGGTCCACCTTTATGGCGATATCTCGAAAAGGCGTCCACCTATAGAACTAAGGATTACTCCCTTTTAAAATACTCCTTACCACCTTTCATTTGATACCCATATCGTACAAACACATTCTAGAGTCACCCCTGGCCCACCCTAATGGCGATATCTCGAAAAGGCGTCCACCTATAGACCTAATGCCCACTCCCTCTTAAAATGCTCAGTAACACCTTTCGTTTGATACCCATATCGTACAAACATTCTAGAGTCACCCCTGGCCCACCCTAATGGCGATATCTCGAAAGGCGTCCACCTATAGACCTAATGTCCCACTCCCTCTTAAAATGCTCAGTAACACCTTTCGTTTGATACCCATATCGTACAAACATTCTAGAGTCACCCCTGGCCCACCCTAATGGCGATATCTCGAAAAGGCGTCCACCTATAGACCTAATGCCCACTCCCTCTTAAAATGCTCAGTAACAGCTTTCGTTTGATACCCATATCGTACAAACATTCTAGAGTCACACCTGGCCCACCCTAATGGCGATATCTCGAAAAGGCGTCCACCTATAGAACTAAGGATTACTCCCTTTTAAAATACTCATTACCACCTTTCATTTGATACCCATATCGTACAAACACATTCTAGAGTCACCCTGGCCCACCCTAATGGCGATATCTCGAAAAGGCGTCCACCTATAGACCTATGCCCACTCCCTCTTAAAATGCTCAGTAACACCTTTCGTTTGATACCCATATCGTACAAACATTCTAGAGTCACCCCTGGCCACCCTAATGGCGATATCTCGAAAAGGCGTCCACCTATAGACCTAATGTCCCACTCCCTCTTAAAATGCTCAGTAACACCTTTCGTTTGATACCCATATCGTACAAACATTCTAGAGTCACCCCTGTCCCACCCTAATGGCGATATCTCGAAAAGGCGTCCACCTATAGACCTAATGCCCACTCCCTCTTAAAATGCTCAGTAACACCTTTCGTTTGATACCCATATCGTACAAACATTCTAGAGTCACCCCTGGCCCACCCTAATGGCGATATCTCGAAAAGGCGTCCACCTATAGACCTAATGCCCACTCCCTCTTAAAATGCTCAGTAACACCTTTCGTTTGATACCCATATCGTACAAACATTCTAGAGTCACCCCTGGCCCACCCTAATGGCGATATCTCGAAAGGGCGTCCACCTATAGACCTAATGCCCACTCCCTCTTAAAATACTCAGTAACACCTTTCGTTTGATGCACATATCGTACAAACACATTCTAGAGTCACCCCTGGCCCACCCTAATGACGATATCTCGAAAAGGCGTCCACCTATAGACCTCATGCCCACTCCCTCTTAAAATGCTCAGTAACACCTTTCGTTTGATACCCATACCGTACAAACATTCTAGAGTCACCCCTGGCCCACCCTAATGGCGATATCTCGAAAAGGCGTCCACCTATAGACCTAATGCCCACTCCCTCTTAAAATGCTCAGTAACACCTTTCATTTGATTCCCATATCGTACAAACACATTCTAGAGACACCCCTGGTCCACCTTTATGGCGATATCTCGAAACGGCGTCCACCTATGGAACTAAGGATCACTCCTTTTCAAAATACTCATTAACAGCTTTCATTTGATACCCATATCGTACAAACACATTATAGAATCACCCCTGGTCCACCTTAATGGGGACATCTCGAAAAGGCGTCCACCGATAGACCTAAGGCCCACTCCCTCTTAAAATGCTCAGTAACACCTTTCATTTGATACCCATATCGTACAAACAAATTCTAGAGTCAGCCCTGGTCTACCTTTATGGCGATATCCCTAAATGGCGTTCATCCATAGAACTATGGCCTACTCTCTCTTAAAATACTCTTTAATACCTTTCATTTGATACACATGTTATACAACCACATTCCAGGGTTACCCCAGATTGATTTTCCTTATTTTGTCTCCATAGCTCTCAACTGAGTATGTTATGTTCGGTTACACCCGAACTTAGCCTTCCTTACTTGTTATTGTTCACATTCCTGGAATCTAGAAGGAAATGTTTTTGCTTATTTTTTATTCACACGAGCCAACTATGTATAAATAACGGCCATTTTAAAAAGCTGTATAAATATTTTGATTTTTCATCATTAAGGGCATTGAAATTCTAATTAGGCAGTTCTAACCAAAAATGTACACAATGTTAAATGGGTTGAGTGATAAAAAGGTAAAAATTTTCGGTTCTATATATTGGTTTAATTCAAATGAGGAAGTGTTTTTATTGTTCACATTCCTGGAATCTAGAAGGAAATGTTTTTGCTTATTTTTTATTCACACGAGCCAACTATGTATAAATAACGGCCATTTTAAAAAGCTGTATAAAGATTTTGTATTTTTCATCATTAAGGGCATTGAAGTTCTAATTAGGCAGTTCTAACCAAAAATGTACACAATGTTAAATGGGTTGAGTGATAAAAAGGTAAAAAGTTTAGGTTCCATATATTGGTTTAATTCAAATGAGGAAGTGTTTTTATTGTTCACATTCCTGGAATCTAGAAGGAAATGTTTTTGCTTATTTTTTATTCACACGAGCCAACTATGTATAAATAACGGCCATTTTATAAAGCTGTATAAATATTTTGTATTTTTCATCATTAAGGGCATTGAAGTTCTAATTAGGCAGTTCTAACCACAAATGTACACAATGTTAAATGGGTTGAGTGATAAAAAATAAAAATTTTCCGTTCCATAAATTGCTTTAACTCAAATAAGGAAGTGTTTTTATTGCTCGAATTCCCGGAATCTAGAAGCAAACGTGTTTGCTTATTTTTTATTCACACTATCCGACTATGTATAAATAACGCCCAGTTTAAAAAGCTATATAAATATTTTTTATTTTGCATCATTAAGGGCATTGAAATTTGAATTAGGCACTTCTAACCAAAAATGTACACAAGGTTAAATGGGTTGAGTGATAAAAATTTTCCGTTCCATAAATTGCTTTAAGTCAAATAAGGAAGTGTTTTTATTGCTCGAATTCCAGGAATTTAAAAGTAAACGTGTTTACTTATTTTTTATTCACACCACCTGACTTTATATAAATAACGCCCAGTTTAAAATGCTGTATAAATATTTGTATTTTTCATCATTAGGGGCATTGAAATTTTAATTAGACTCTTCTAACCAAAAATGTACACAAGTTTATATGGGTTGAGTGATAAAAAAATAAAAATTTTCGGTTCTGTATATTGGTTTAATTCAAATGAGGAAGTGTTTTTATTGTTCACATTCCTGGAATCTAGAAGGAAATGTTTTTGCTTATTTATTATTCACACGAGCCAACTATGTATAAATAACGGCCATTTTAAAAAGCTGTATATATATTTTGTATTTTTCATCATTAAGGGCATTGAAGTTCTAATTAGGCAGTTCTAACCAAAAATGTACACAATGTTAAATGGGTGAGTGATAAAAAATAAAAATTTTCCGTTCCATAAATTGCTTTAACTCAAATAAGGAAGTGTTTTTATTGCTCGAATTCCCGGAATCTAGAAGTAAACGAGTTTGCTTATTTTTTTATTCACACTATCCGACTTTGTATAAATAACGCCCAGTTTAAAATGCTGTATAAATATTTATATTTTTCATCATTAGGGCATTGAAATTTTAATTAGCACTTCTAACCAAAAATGTACAAAAGGTTATATTTGTTGAGTGATAAAAAAATAAAAATTTTCGGTTCTGTATATTGGTTTAATTCAAATGAGGAAGTGTTTTTATTGTTCACATTCCTGGAATCTAGAAGGAAATGTTTTTGCTTATTTATTATTCACACGAGCCAACTATGTATAAATAACGGCCATTTTAAAAAGCTGTATATATATTTTGTATTTTTCATCATTAAGGGCATTGAAGTTCTAATTAGGCAGTTCTAACCAAAAATGTACACAATGTTAAATGGGTTGAGTGATAAAAAATAAAAATTTTCCGTTCCATAAATTGCTTTAACTCAAATAAGGAAGTGTTTTTATTGCTCGAATTCCCGGAATCTAGAAGTAAACGAGTTTGCTTATTTTTTATTCACACTATCCGACTTTGTATAAATAACGCCCAGTTTAAAATGCTGTATAAATATTTATATTTTTCATCATTAGGGGCATTGAAATTTTAATTAGCCACTTCTAACCAAAAATGTACAAAAGGTTATATTTGTTGAGTGATAAAAAAATAAAAATTTTCGGTTCTGTATATTGGTTTAATTCAAATGAGGAAGTGTTTTTATTGTTCACATTCCTGGAATCTAGAAGGAAATGTTTTT
>JARSSU010019272.1:0-31500 GCA_029619165.1 Eurosta solidaginis | reverse complement strand
ACGGTAGAAAGCATAGATAGAAATAATAATAAATACGCTTTAAGAAATGAAAATAAGAAAACTATAATACACAAAAATATACTTAAATTACTTAAATAAAAACATCTTATCTCGACTTAAATGTTCACTTTACTCACTCATAAATTTCTACAAAACATGTACAAACAAACATATATATATATATATATATATATATAGCTAACATAGATGCAGTGAAAAGGGAACATTTTCTGTTAAAAGCTCAAGCTAGCGAAGTAAGACGAACTTACCCCGTCCTCGAACATAATATTTGTTAGCTTAATTATTTTAGAGATGAATTTAGCATACATGCGATCAGCAATTTGTTTCGCGTAAGAGGAGAACTATTGAAACTAAATTACGAACCTCATCTTGAGCAGCCAGATAATCGCTGTCCAATTCGCAACTCGGGAAATGAATAAAACGTTTTACACTTTCTGGGTAGTTGTCCCGTACTTATGGAATATAGAATATTATTTAGTGTTTTAGCACACCAAGAGATTAACGAATACCTAAATGGTAAAAACTGGACCACATTGAATCAGTACGTTAAATCAGCGTTAAAATATAGGAAGCAAATTTTAGAAGAGGAATTTTGAAACTTATATTTAAGAAATATTTTTTATATAATGTACAGAAAAACCTACTATAAGTACTTATAACTGGCTCTACGCCAAAATTTAGTTATAAAATAAAATTTTATATTGTAACCAACTTTGTAAAAAGATTCTGTTTAATAAAACACACTACTACTACTACTACAAACATATAAATCAAGAAAATTATAGTACACAAAATAAGCACAAATCATTAAGAATAAAATCACTTCATTTTTACTATCATAAACATAACCCTATGCTTAAGCAAAATGTTCAAAAGAAAAGCAAAAATACAAAGTAGAAAAATGTACCGCATGGATAAATATATAAACAAATCTGAAATAATAAATTATCAAAAGCTATTAAATGAAATAGAATCGCCAACGATTCCTTTTGAAAAGGGAGGTGTAAAGTATCCAAAGTAAATGCATACATATCTACACACATAACACGCGCGGTGTCTAAGTTGTATAGTCTTTAACTAAGAATTTGCTGACACCACGTATTCCTCTACTCCAACATTTTCACACGCTTTCAGCAAGTGCATTGAAGCAGCTTATGAATGTGTGTACGAATGTGTAAGCGTAAACTTGGCTAAATGACTTTTGGTAGACTTAGTAAGAATGTAAGAATTAGAGTAAATATGTATATGTTTATGTAGTAACTAAGTAGCGCATAAGAATTGTAAAGTATAAATACACTGAAGTTTTTAAAATAAAGAAGATTTGGTATTCGGCACTCGAGGGTGCCACTTCCTTAATAATCTTGTTGAACATTTATTTTATTTGGCACTCAATGGTGCCTCTACCAAAATAATAATCTTGATGAACATTTATGATATTCGGCACTCAATGGTGCCTCTACCGAAATAAAACATTTGGTATATTCCACACCGCACTATATATTTTATTTCTTTCCAATTAACAACATAATGCTGGAACTAAGAGCTTTGTCAGCAAAACTACTTTCAAAACCTATAGTTAGTGAAGGCATAGATTTATCCTAGAAATTTGAAAATTTAATACCTGAAAGAGTGTTTTTGTTTTTGCAGTTTGAATTAAGTCTCCTATTCGCTAAGTTTATTAAAATTTTGTATAAGAAACCATGGAAAAATCCTGAAATTTTATATTTAACAACGGCTACGACACTTTTGTGAATTGCTTGTATCACAATCAAATAAAACAAAAATTTGGTCCTTTTTTCTGATATTTGGTCCTTTTTTTCGCTGAATTTTGGTCCCAAATGAAAACGTGGTGTGGCAACCGTGTAAATAGCATAAGATGTTTGATATATACATTTTTTCCAGAGAACGATTATGTTAGTTTTTGAATTTCCAGAGAGCAATTATGTTAGTTTTTGACGCAACATGCGACATCTTGAACATCGAAAGTTTATACTTAATCAAACATAATCAGCACAATCCAACAGAATATTCGCATCGAAATTTATTTAACAGCATATCAAAGAGTTAGAATGAAACTCTTTAATACAATTTATTTAACATCATACAATGCGACTGGACATGACGTGCTCTCTGAGTGACACAAATTATATGATTTGAAGCAATGTTAAAAAAAAATAAATAAATGTAAGGCGCGATAACCTCCGAAGAGATCCAAGGTCGAGCTTCTCTTCCAATTTGCGTCGTGCTCCTCTTGATTTTTCCTAAACATAATCAGCACAATCCAACAGAATATTTGCATCGAACTTTATTTAACAGCATATCAAAGAGTTAGCATGAAACCCTTTAATACAATTTATTTAACATCATACAATGCGACTGGACATGACGTGCTCTCTGAGTGACACAAATTATATGATTTGAAGCAATGTTAAAAAATAAAAATAAATGTAAGGCGCGATAGCCTCCGAAGAGATCTATGGCCGAGCTTCTCTTCCAATTTGCGTCGTGCTCCTCTTGATTTTTCCTATAAATTGGCCGGACGGGACCTACATGTTTTATGCCGACTCCGAGCGGCATCTGCAAGGCAGATGAGTTTTCACTGAGAGCTTTTCATGGCACAAATACACTCGGAGCGCTTGCCAAACACTGCCGAGGGCCGACCCCGCTTAGAAAAATTTTCTTCTAATTGAAAGACCTTATTTCTAAAATGTTGATGTTGCTTTGCCCGGGGTTTGAACCCAGGGCATACGGTGTGGTAGGCGATCACGCTACCATCACACCACGGTGGCCGCCATATAGGTGTTAATACCGCGAGATGTTCAAGCAACCGTGAACATTTTTTCTTATTTACAAGATAATGGTAATTAACAGACTCTAAAGGCCGCGGTACAATGACATTTTTCATATAGATGCGTTTAACACAAGCTTATGCATTTAAATAACATCGTCACAATCAACCAAGATGTTGCATTTGTAAATATGAAGGAACCTCAGACTTGGCAATTGAAGTTTATTACGCCTTACCCATTCACATACAAAATTTCGCGAAGAACTATTTTAAACATTCTCTCTATACAACAAAATACTTGCTAACATATTTGTTGTCGTATTCGATCGTATTGCAGTTTTTAATTGCGAAAAATGGTAGAAAATTTGCCAACCAGTGGGAAAATAATTTCACTTGGAAAGTGTGCCAACACGCTTAGCCAAATTCTTCTTATGATTTGCTTGGAACAAAATTGGGGAGTTGGTTACTTTTCAATATCAAATGGCGCCAGTGTCGCTCATTCTACCGTTCTCCATAAAAATACGTGCAATATACTCACAATGCATAAGCACGTGTTAAACTCATCTACATGAAAAACTGCTTATGTGTCGGAACTATTAAATACAGTCGACTGTTATAGCGTTTTCTTTTCTGAAATAAATTGTTGCCTAAGTAAATGGTAACGCCCTAATATTGTTACTCCTACCCCAGAAAATTGTCAACATTTATAGTGCATACAAGGAACATTTCATCTCACCATATTCACTCATATCACAAATCAGACAAGAAGATATCGCACTGCGCATGTAAACATTAGGTCATCTATTTTTTATGGGCAATTCTTAAGTGATTTTCCTTTAGCTCTTGTTTTTTCGCTCTTTCTTTCATTCGCTCAAGCAGTCAACTGTGACGTAGATGCGCAGAACGAAGCAATTTTGAACTCGTGAATGCGCAATCTGGGTAGGTGATTTATGCACTCATACTAACAGAGTATATGTGGAACTCAAGAGCGAATTGAGAGTTGCACTGCCACACCGCCATTTTATACAGGATAAAAGTGTAACGCTTTTGCATTGCGAGCAGGCAACAATTTTCACAAAAGAACGAAATAACCCGTAAAGGCGTTGCGTGTTTTTTAGAATAGAACAACAACCCTTGCACGGCGCACAAAAAGCGTAACACTATAGCCAGAAAAGAAAACGCTATTAGAAACTATATTTTAGCAACGGAGCGACCTATACAAAAACAAGATAAGACATTCACACACACACACGCATATATATACATATATATATATATAGATATGTAGCAAAATGAACCTCTGTAAATATGAGATAATGCATACGCGGTCGCTCATATCAACAACAACAAATAAATATAGTTAAGGATAAGACATTCACACACACACACATCCACATGTTATTTTAATGCATCTGCTTTCCCTACCAGAGATAAAGGCCAAAAAATTACTTTTGATATATGGCAATTTACAAGTGCCTTATATTTGAGATCCTTACAAAATCTCAAATTTGTTTAACATAGGATGACCCGAATATATATATTTTTTGCATATATATTTCTTGCCCTTTAAATTATGCATATTGTTTAAGCTTTTTAAACAGAACTCCGCACTTTTATAACTTTTGGACTATATAAAGCCTTATTATTTCGCTTTCATAAACAACTTTGCGTATATACTTAATATAAGTTTTCTAGCTCCTACAATCGCTTATGAAAATATTTTATGTCATATTTATAAATCACTAAATGAAAATGTTCCTTTTTTGTTTGTTTAAACGTAACTTTACGAACAATTTTCTTTTTCACCTTTTTTTAAATTTTTATTTTTTTTCTGATATTACCGACTCTCTTTGATGTAGCCATTATATACTTGTTTGTAGTGCTTCAAGCTTTATTTTTGTACATTTTTGAATGACTTCGATTTCACTTTTTCTTAATCACTTTATGTTCTGTGCTTTCATTTCTTTGACTTTAACTTTAACCTTCCGTATATATGTAAATATATTCACTTTTCCCATTTTCTTGTTTTTTTTTGTTTACATAGCACTTTAAAATTTTTCTTTAATTTTTGCTTTTCCTTATACTTTCCTTTTATATGTAAATATTGTCACGGATATTAACATCACTAAGTTATACCATCACTAAGGCGATGCCAAGGCTACGATAAGCAGTATTTACGTCAATAATCAAATCATGTATACACATATATAAGGCAGCCGAAAGATGTCACACACAGATGCATTTACTTATACGCCTATGTATGCGCGAGAGACTGTAAACTACAAACATTCACATCAATAATTCAGTCCTTATGTATCTACATAAACGAATAAATAATTGCATCTACACATATGTACGTATACGAGCAGCGGAGCGGCAATGCACAAACACATGCCTATATCTTATCTGAGTTGTCACAAGAGAGAGCAATAATTTGTGCACGTAGTTGTGGCTGGCGATTTTGTAGCCGAAAATAACTAGTAAGTTCTGGAAATCGAAGAGCTTAGAAGTATGCAGCGTAAACTATAAAAGCGGGGCAGGCGAGTAAGAAGTAATTCAGTTTGATTTGAGTTGTCAAGCAGTTGCAATTAAGACGATATATAACGAGCAATAGCAGTATTATTTTGAATAGTAGAGTTTCATTGAGCTATCAATCAGTGTGGTTATTAAGCAAGCTATTCGTTGCACAGTTTGAGTGTTATTGTGAAGTATTTTAATAAAGGCCATTTTTCCATTATTCAATATTGGAGTTATTTATTCAACAGTTTAGGGATACGAACCTAGCAAAAGGGCAAATAAGAGGATTTGCAGAAAATTCGTTACAATTGGTGTCAGAAGAGGAATTGTTGAATAAATTCCTGAGGACAACAAGGACATGGCAAAGTTCAGTGAATTGAAGATCCAGCAACTAAAGGAGGAGTTGGAAGCCCGTGGATTGAATACAAGCGGCGTTAAGCTCGAACTTCAGGCACGGCTACGAGAGGCAATGGAATTAGAAGGAATTGACGTGGAAGAGTATGACTTTCATCTTGAAGGCGAGGAAACAACAAAAATGGAAGAGACAGTTACGCAAACAGTTACGAGCACAGACTTGAACATGATTTTGGCTGCAATATCTGCTCAAACATCGACAGTGGCTTCTCAACTGGAATCGCAAAAGACAGATATAACATCTCAACTGGCATCTCAGCTCGAAGAACAGAAGACGTATATGGTATCCCAGATGGAATCACAAGAAACGCGTATGTCAGAAATGTCGACACAGATTACATCGAAGATGGAAGCACAAGAGGCACGGATATCCGAAATGTGGGCTCAAATTTCAGCACAGATATCATCGCAGATCTCTGCTCAACTGGAAGTGCAAGAAGGACGTATTTCCTCGAAGTTGGAGGCGCAAAATACAAAAATTTTACAGTTTGAAGAAAAAATCGAGGTCGACGTGGATGCTTTGAGAGGACGTATCGAGCAGTTGCAACTAAATCGCCCAGCAGTTTCAACTAGTAATCCAAAGGTAAAAACACCATCTTTTGACGGTTCTGTTCCTTTCCAGGTCTTTAAGCTACAGTTTGAGAAGACCGCAGCAGTGAACAACTGGAATGTGGAAGATAAAGTTGCCGCACTCTTCGTAGCATTGAAAGGACCAGCTGCCGAAATCTTTCAGAGTATTCCAGAGTACGAACGGAACAGTTATGACTCATTGATGGCTGCTGTAGAACGGCGATACGGAAGCGAACACAGGAAACAGATATTTCAAATAGAATTGCAAAACCGCTACCAAAAAGCTAACGAGACTTTGCAGGAGTTTGCTTCAGACATTGAAAGATTTGCTCATCTTGCAAATGTGGATGCACCCGTAGAATACACGGAAAGAGTGAAGATTCAGAGCTTTATAAATGGCATACGGGACGTCGAAACGAAGCGAGCCACATACGCGAACCCAAAGCCAACATTCGCAGAAACGGTGTCACAAGCCCTGATTCAGGAAACAGCGTCGCTTCTGTGTAAGCCAGTTTTCAAAGCACGCCGTGTGGAAGTAGAAAGGCCAGAGTGGGTAGACGCAATATTGGAGGCGCTGAAAGGATCGCAAAAGCGGAGTGAAAATGTTATCAAATGCTTCAAATGCGGGAAGTCCGGTCACATTGCCCTTCATTGCGATCTTGGCCTTAATAGTTCCAACAATGTGGGTGGGGGTAAACGCAAAGCTGGAGGAGATGAGCAAGAGCGAGTAAGAGGTAGAGAGCTAGATCCAGCTACTGAATACCCTGTGATATCTGTGTCGCAAATTGGTAGAAAATCGAGCAGTCTTACCGTCAGAGGGAATGTGGATGGCAACGAACGAATACTGACTGTAGATACGGGCGCATCTCATTCCTTGATCCGATCTGACTTGGTCAACAGGAAAGTGAAACCGTTACCTGGAGCAAAGTTGCGTACGGTCACTGGCGAATATAACCAAGTTCAGGGAGAAGTGATATGTGAAGTATTGATTGGGAAGGTCATGGTTCTGCACAAATTTGTTGTGGCGGAGATTGTTGATGAAGTTATATTGGGAGTGGATTTCTTGGTTGACCATGACATCAAGATCGATATGCAGAGAAGGGTGATGCGTTATGAGAACCAACATGTGCCACTTAACTTTAGTTTGGAAAAAGGGTTCAGCAGTAATCGGGTACTGGTGGAGAAGACTCGACGAAGGCCACGAAATTCAAAGGTAAAAGTTGATAGAACAAATGGGCCAAACAAATCAAAACCGAAGGTACCTGTGAGAGAAACACTGGCATTGAAAAGCCCTAACGGACGTACTAAAAGAAGAAAGAATGCAAGGGTGGTTTCAAGCCAATGCACACTACTCTTGTGAAGCGTCGGAACGATACTGATTATGCAAAGCAAATCCGTCCAGCGCAAGCTCTGCGAAGTAGTTCTTCATTGGCCGAGCAACAGAGTGCGAGGGAACGATCGAGGATAATGAGTAGTAAGATGAAACACAGGTACGACAAGGAAAATAATTCGGAAGGTTTCCGGGAGGGAAATTTGGTACTGTTATACAACCCTCACCGGCGGAAAGGTGTTCCATCCAAATTTCGGTGCAGTTGGGAAGGCCCGTACAAGGTTGTGAAGAAGATCAGTGATATCATCTACCACATACAAAGCATTGAGAAACCACGGAGTAGAAGAGTGGTACATATGGCGATGCTAGCAGCGTTTAGATCGAGAGATTTTTCTGATCGGGACGATCAGACTTAGGTGGAGGGCAGTGTCACGGATATTAATATCACTAAGTTATACCATCACTAAGGCGATGCCAAGGCTACGATAAGCAGTATTTACATCAATAATCAAATCATGTATACACATATATAAGGCAGCCGAAAGATGTCACACACAGATGCATTTACTTTTACGCCTATGTATGCGCTAGAGACTGTAAACTACAAACATTCACATCAATAATTCAGTCATTATGTATCTACATAAACGAATAAATAATTGCGTCTACACATATGTACGTATACGAGCAGCGGAGCGGCAATGCACAAACACATGCATATATCTTATCTGAGTTGTCACAAGAGAGAGCAATAATTTGTGCACGTAGTTGTGGCTGGCGATTTTGTAGCCGAAAATAACTAGTAAGTTCTGGAAATCGAAGAGCCTAGAGGTATGCAATGTAAACTATAAAAGCGGGGCAGGCGAGTAAGAAGTAATTCAGTTTGATTTGAGTTGTCAAGCAGTTGCAATTAAGACGATATCTAGCGAGCAATAGCAGTATTATTTTGAATAGTAGAGTTTCATTGAGCTATCAATCAGTGTGGTTATTAAGCAAGCTATTCGTTGCATTCGTTAATAAAGGCCATTTTTCCATTATTCAATATTGTAGTTATTTATTCAACAGTTTAGCGATACGAACCTAGCAAAAGGGCAAATAAGAGGATTTGCAGAAAATTCGTTACAATATATTCACTTTTCCTTCCTTTGTTTCTTTTATACTTCTTGGGAATTCCTCTTCATTTTACGCTGACGTATTCAGCTTTTTACAAATAATTTGTATATAACTACATAAGTATATTTATTTTTAAATATCCCTTTTTTATTTTTTTTATTAGAAAACTGCACTAGATTTTAATATAATTTTAATTCTCGTAGCAACTTATGTATTGGCTTCCGCCCGCGTGGTTTTCAAACTAGTTTGTTTGGCGATCTCCTCCCTTCTTTCTCCTTCTCCTTCGTGTTTTTTGTTTGCGAAATTTTTTAGTTTGTGGTAGGAGAGTGAAAAACTGTACCCAAGCGGTTTCTCTCCCACCAAACGTATGCATCACACATGAATAATCTACGATTTCAGAATATTTTCATTATCTAAAATTTATAAAGTTGGAACTCAAAAACCTATGCTAGGATTCACCTTTCAAAAAAAGGGGTTGAAAGGATTTTCTTGAAACTTTAGATTCGAAATCTACTAAAATTTTTGGAATAATGGGGTACTTTAATTAAGTTTTTGATAAAATGGTTTTGGCACAAGCTTTGCCTGCCTTGGAAAAACTTTTCCTTCAGATAATGTTTTATGTACTTACAAAAATGTTCGCACACTTTTCTATGTACACCAAACCCTGTTTAAAGGAAGCTTCAATATATTTCAATTTAAATAAGCATTTACTAAACACTATGTTTTTTAATTTAGCACACATAAAAACATGCATACTTACCAAAAAAGTTGATGACTTTATGACGTCCGTCTCGGGTGACAATCAAATCCAAAAGAAGGAATGTCGATCACCTTAACGAAAGCCAGACCTCATTCCTCTCTCTTTTCTTTCATTTCCTTTGATCATCATATGGAAATTAGATTGAAGTTTAACGAAACTCTACTCTATTACAATTTGGAACTAGCATCATTTTGCGGTAATACGCGGGAAATTAATTGCTTAAAAAAATCTAAAAATTCTGAAATCGAACATTACAATATTCCAAAAATTGAGGGACTCGGTTGCGTTCAAACAGAGAGAAGGACGGACGGACAGACAGACAGATCACCTCGTCATCCTGAACATTTCAGTATACTTATGCTGGGTCTCTATCTTCTCTTTTAAGCACTTCTTTTAAGATATTTGTGACAAACTTAGGTCAGGTTAGGTTGAACTGCCCAGTCCATGAGGACCTCATATAGACTGAATGAGTACGTAGTGTAATCAGAAGTTTGTTTTAACGACCAAACTGAAAAACCCTATCAAAACCCGAACCTATGTCATAAAATAACTCCGTCCTATTGGCAAATACTAGAAGCTTTCTAGGACTTAAGCCATTTGCTGCTTCTAGATCTGACAGCTGCATCACTCTTAATAGCTCCTCCAACCCGCATTTCGCGCCCGCTGCTATCACTCACCAAGCCTAATTTAAAGGCATGTGACGCCAGAAGGCATCGTCCAGTCAGAATACCCGTCATGAGTCTACAGTCCTCTCTTTTTAATGATAGAAGCAACTTTGTTATTCTAAGGTTGTAAGACCTACACATAATCTTCGACACTTTACATCCCCGCGCTTGAATCCACGCCTTTCTCGCTTGGTCGATCATGTAACCTCTCGCCTTCTCTTAATCTCGCCCAGTCTATTTGGGATGTCAATAGAGCAATCTTCAAGGGATGCGACCTATTTAGCTAGTTCATCTGCTTTTTCATTCTCATACATTCCCATATGCCCTGGGCCCTAATATAGATGTATGCTTCTCCCTGTACGGATTCTCTCCAGAGACTGTTTACACTCTAACACGCATTTAGATGCTATCCTATGCAAGATTATTGCCTTAATTGCTGCTTGACTGTCAATATAAAAGTTAAGATGGTTGCAGCTTAAGCTATTCTCTTCCAGTATTCTACTGCAGTACTGCTACAGTAATCTGGCAGCCTGTAGGATCTGTTTATTTTCGGATCAGCACAGTATATCGCTGACCCTACCCCTCCACTATTTTGGAACCATCTGTGTACACATGTATCGCCTCTTCCGCTATTTGATCACCCTTGCGCCAACCTCTATTGTGGCCTTAAGATCCCCTCGAAGCGCAGATAAGGAATCAGGTAGTATGTTCGTCTTGTGATTGCTGACGAAATACTACTGCGGCCGTATGGTCGGCGCCAAGCTGCCCGAAGCACCGAGCCTGGTTGCAGTTGTTAACGCTGTGTTCTTTGTTACCAGGCCTAAAGGTGGAATGTGCACAATCGCATACAGTGCAGCCGTCAGGTTTATTTTCAGGGCTCCCGTAATGCTAAGCATTAATAGTGTGCATACCCTTTCTAATTTTTTGAGGTAGATTGTCTTCTGTGTGGCTTTCCAATTTGGGACCTTTTACCTCTTTGTAACAATACCATATCCGTCTTCTCCGCGTTGGCTTTCAACCCGACATTAGATGCCCAGGTATGAATATCCCGAAGGGACCGATCCATCAAAGAGCTTATCTTTGGAACGTTGTGACAAACTTGATATACCATTTAATTTTCGTGAAAGGTGTAGTTATACCATTTAACAGCGTTAAAAGAGACTCGAGCATTTCGTACAGTAAGTAGGTATCATAAAACCTAAGCAAAATTTCATTTAAAAAGTAAAATTTTTCCATCCCCCGCGGCAATAAACCAACACGAAGTCCAATTAAATGTAACAGTTAGTTGGGTTAATATAAGTGATTCAATTTTATGATTTTTCCGGTCAATTTATTTTTGTAGATTTTTGTTGGTAATAGGCTTTTTTGACCAATCGTTTCTTAATTGCAAATAAAGATATTTATTTAAATTTTTCCACCTAACGTTTCGCTAGACTTCCTAGCATCATCAGAGGTGATCTAATTTATTAACAACAATAAAGATAAAAATATTTACATTAATTTATGGTATACAGATTGCATTAATTTATATATATAAATTTACTTTATATATGTAACGAGAACAACACTAACATTGATTTACATACGTACAAACATAGACAACACACTAAAAGCATTAGTACCATTTAACATTGGTATCATTGTCATACTGATTCTTAACTATGTTTACCTTTTATGTTTATAGTTAAGAATCAGTATGACAATGATACCAATGTTAAATGTTACTAATGCTTTTAGTGTGTTGTCTATGTTTGTACGTATGTAAATCAATGTTAGTGTTGTTATCGTTACATATATAAAGCAAATTTATATATATAAATTAATGCAATCTGTATACCATAAATTAATGTAAATATTTTTATCTTTATTGTTGTTAATAAATTAGATCACCTCTGATGATGCTAGGAAGTCTAGCGAAACGTTAGGTGGAAAAATTGAAATAAATATCTTTATTTGCAATTAAGAAACGATTGGTCAAATAAGTGATTCAAACTTTTTAACTCCCACTGCTCAACATGAGTTTCTCAATTGCTTGTTAGACTCATCTCTTTTACAGATTAGCAATGTTCCAAATAGTGGAAATAAAATGCTGGATTTATTATTTGTGGATGGCTCGGTGGGTACTGCCCATACGCAAATACCACCTTTATCCCTTCCAGAAGACCCTCTTCACCCTACGCTAGAGATATCTCTTGATATCAGCCTACCCCAGCGAATTGCATTATGCTTCCCATGATTGGTCGGATCTCTATGCTTGCACTGATGTCGATTCGGCTATCTCTATAAAAAGCTTGCACTGATGACGACGTTGCTGAACTATTTTCTGAGTTCTTTAAGTCCACGTATTCATCCAGTGGTTTTCATTCCGGTCAATATCCCTATCGCTTAGATAGTTTGAATTCCATTAGGAATCCTGCTATTGATGGTAATATTGTTCTTCAGAGTCTTCAATATTTGAAGCCCACCTTTTCTCCGGGACCGGACGCTGTTCCTAGTTGCGTGCTTAGGTACTGCGCCGAAAACATGTATGAGCCTATTTTAAAATTATTTGAGCTCTCTCTGGAATCTGCGTCATTCCCGGCACTTTGGAAACAGTCTTTTATTATACACCTGCATAAAAAATGTAGTAGGTCAAAAGTTGAAAACTACAGGGGTATTGCTAAATTTCAGTCATTCCTAAAGTCTTTGAACATATTGTTACCAGTCAACTCCAATATCAGTGCTCTAGTCTTTTATCTCCATGCCAACACGGTTTTATTCGTCAAAGGTCAACCACTACAAATTTGCTTGTATTCACCTCTATAGTTATGGAAGGATTTCTAGCGAACAAGCAAACGGATGTCATCTACACGGACTTCAGCAAAGCATTTGATACCGTCAACCATGAGTTACTTATTCATAAGCTTGATTTACTGGGCTTTCCTTTTCACCTATTCATGTGGCTGAAAAGCTATCTTTCTAACCGGCCCAAAAAGTCCTGTTCAAGTGCAATCTGTCGGAATCGTTTGCAGTTTCCTCCGGCGTACCCCAGGGAAGTCATCTAGGCCCTTTGCTCTTTGCCCTTTTCATTAATGACTTGCCGCAGACAATATTATATTCCCATACTATAATGTATGCGGATGATATAAAACTTTGCTACACTTACTGTCCTACCGATTTGAGTTCCTTGGATCTTCTTCAGGCCGACTTGGACTCGTTCCAATGTTGGTGCACAACAAATTTACTAGCTTTGAATTGCTCTAAATGTAAGCATATGACATTTCACCGAGTGAAGCCAGCATTGAAATCTTATGTAATAGATGGTACGCCTTTGGAGCGTATATCTATTGCAAATGATCTAGGAGTCCTTTTTTATTAGAAATTGAATTTTAACATGCATATTTCATCTATAGCCAACAAAGCTTTGGGTTTACTTGGATTTGTTAAAAGATGGGCTAAAGAGTTCGATGATCCGTACCTCACTAAGGTTCTTTACACATCGCTGGTTCGTCCAATACTCGAGTATTGCTCATGCGTTTGGTCCCCTGTTTCTCAAAAGCATATAAAGCGTCTTGAGTCAGTTCAAAAGCAATTTTTGATGTTTGCATTGCGCGGCCTTAATTGGGACTCAAGTCTCTACCTTCCTCCATACAGAAGTAGACTTCTTCTTATTAACTTACCCACTCTGGAAAATCGGAGAATATTACTGGGTGTATTGTTCATCCATAATCTCATTATTGGAGAAATTGATTCTGCGGACCTTCTCAGCCGCTTGTTATTTGCGGTTCACCCTAGAGTATCCAGACCGTAGTCCTTTCTATTTACCCCTTTGTCGACGAAACTTTGCTAAAAATTATCCTCCTCTTATCTGGTGCGCGCACTGCAATGACTTGTATAGCTGTATCAGTCTTGAATGTACTTTTGCCACTATACGTAATGCAATACTTGCCTATCTAATTTAAGAGATACAAGCTAATTTAATTTGCCGGCATTTTATTCCTTCCATAAAAAACAGGAACTATCTCGCTTAAGGATGGAGGAACATTTATCAACATGTATCATTAAGAAGGAATAAGACAGTACTGTGTTGATTGGAATCTGGTGCATTCCAACAACGTAAAAAACATGCTTTTTCATGAGTCACTGACCGGAATCGTATGCATCCCGGCAGTATAATATTATGGGTCAGGCATCGAGGTACATTCCAACAACACGGGTCATATTACTTTTTTATGCCTTGTGACGGCGTATCCTCATTACACTACTCTTAGCACTGCCGGATTCCCATGACATGCTGATTGGAATCTTGTTGCATTCCAACAGGAAGATTGGAATCCACTGCATTCCGAAATCATGTTGAGCGGAATCTGATGCATTCCGCGAGTATAAGATTTCGGCATAAGATCTTATTTCTGCTCATATTTCTTATTATTATTATATTCTGAAATTAAGGAGTAATGTTCATTAATATATCTTTGTTTGTAATATAACATTGTTGAAATCTCGATATATCTTAAATTTTATCTTTTGAGTTGTATAATTATATATCTTTTATATTATGCAGCGACCATAGTTTGTCGTCGACTTTAAATAATAAATAAATAAATTTAATGTACCAAAACGTAATTCGTTGGCAGCTCATTTGGTCAAATTTGAGTACATGGTCAGGACTAGATGTAATAATGAGGTCTAAAGGGCATGGAATCAAATAATGGGCATATCTTTTTTGTTATTGATAAGTTTATTGATCACAGTAAGACCAGCAGCTGAGACATTTTCAAATAATTTATTTTCACGCGTTGCGGGTCGAACTAGGAGTATCAGTACCATCAGCTACAAGCTCAAGAAATCCACTATGCCACTTGGTAGTATCCTGAAAGCCCGGAATAAAATCTATGACTTCCACGAGCAAGATATGACAATACGACCGAAATTAGGCATAACTCCAGAGACAACAATGTACGGTCCATATATCGATTGAGATCATCAATTTAGGCATCAGAACCTTAAAAACAAATTTTGCAAAAAAAGCTTTCGCACGCCCAATGCGTTGTTTTTTTATTAGCCCACCCAATTACTCACCTTTCCCAAAACTTATCCTTTGATTCTTCAACGAGGAATGGTTTAAGTGGGTAGCTTATTTCATTGCCCATATAAGAGTAAGATAAATATAAGCACGTAAGAACTGATGCCTGCAGTTCTGACTCTTTTGTTTCTTCGCCGTCTACAAGTTCTCTTATTAACATGTACACAAATACCACATTAGCCGGATTTATAAACGCCACGTCCTGAAATAAAGACAAATCTCTGTACACTGTTGAAATTTGTTGTAAATTATAAATAAGGAAGAGAACAGCCGGCATACAAAAAAGTGTGGTCTGTACCAGAGACGTAAATCTATAGAGCAGAGCCGGCCACACAACTACTAAAACAATTGCATAAGTGTGTGTAAAAATTGATTGACAACTTTCCACAGTGTGCTAAAGAAAATGAGACTGTGAAGTTTGAAATTAAAAAGGACTTTGGTTATTTGATTTCAAGCAAATCCTGACTATATTTACTTATATTCGTATAACTAAGAAGCGGAGGTCGAGCTACCCAGATACATTTTTTTTGTAAAAGAAGGTACGGTGTTTCTTCAATGCAAAATTTACTTAAAAAAATTCACTTTTTCATTAAGGAAGAACTATACGAGTAAAACAAAGTAAATGTAAAGATAGAAATATATATTTTGAAAACATAAAGTTATTCAATAAAAAACAAAAAAAAATTATAAAAAGTAATAAAACTAAGCAGAACGTATAAAAAGTTACTTATTTTAAATTGTCAATATTTATTTCCTTGTCATGTAATTTTATTCGCATCAAGTCTAGCAGACGACTATCAGCTATAGAATTACGCCACTGGGTTTAAATTAATTTCATTTTTGAGAATGCAGCCTCACAATTATATGTAGATCCAAACATGCTATATAGTTTTAAGATTTCAAATATATTGTGTGGATACTTTCTGCACTAAGGTTTTTCGAAAAACCTTTTCCAGTTCCTAACGACAAATTCAAATCTAAACGCATTCTTTGCAATTCGCACAAAGGCACGGGCTCAATTGGGAAATGTCGCTGGTTATTGCATCGTTTAAAATTGGAATCTTGTCTGCACATTTTTTTAGAGGGACTCTGTTACTATAGCAAATTTTTTAATTTTTTTGGTTTGAATTGGTAGGTTTTGTATTTGGTCGCAAAATGCGGTTGTTTTAAACAGGGAAGAAAAATCTCAATTTTTAAGTTGTGGAACTAACATTTATAAGTTTCTTTCACAATGCCTTATGCATAATAAGAGGTCAAAATTTTTTTTGTTTTATCCTTGCATCGCAAGGTTTAGCTCATTCATAAATTGCGTTAAATAACATAAAAATGACAATTCTGAGATAAAATCTATGTTTTTAACATCATCTGCCAATACATTTTCATTGCTTTGCTCCAGAAACCACTCCACTTCTTCTTTCAAATTATAAAAACGTTCCAAACTTTTACCATGACTTAACCAACGAACTTCTGTGTACATAGATAAATCCCTATGATCTGTTCCAAGTTCGTCGAGAAACTCCTTGAATTTCCGATGGGTTAGTGCATGGTGACTTCCTTTTATTTTGTTTATGACTTTCACTGCAGTGGCCATAGCGTTGATTTTATTTAGCTCTTTCGCAAAAAGAGCTTGCTGATGAATAATGCATTGAAACGTGGGAACATTTATGTTGTTGCTCTTAAGGCGTCCTATAAGGCCCGTTTTTTTGCCGATCTGTACAAATTGAGCTCAATTTATTTGGGCTGCATACTGAAAATACGTGGTCATTTACGGCGTCATTAATAGTTTGTCCATTAATGTGGTTATGTAATGCAACAACTTTTAATAAATGCTCACTTGTTTCAAAGTTTTGATTAACGACCTTTACAAAAAAACCATTTGCCCTTTGTTATTAATATCAGTACTTTCATCTAAGGAGAAAGAAAACAACTCACATGTTTCTAAGAGCTGTTTCAATTCCCCTAAAATATAAGCGCTTATATTTTCGGTTATTCGCGTAATCGTCTGCCTAGATAAAGGTACAGAACTTAATAGGTCACTGATTCTTTTGCCTTCTTATTGAAAACATGAAAAGAATTCCTTCGCCAAATATTTATGAAATTCTCCATCTCATAAGAGCGGCATTGCTTTGCTTAAAATAAAGCGACGACAAAAGAAGCCTTCTTTATTTCATAGTTCCTATCTGCTGTATCTGATTCGCTATCCGAAAATGGTTTCTTTTGGCATTATTAAATAAACTGGGCATTTCTGCTTGTGAAAGGGAAACTGGCGCAGCAAACATTGCAGCATATTGCTTTTATTAATGCGCAAAAAGTAGCACTGACATTTTCCTTTGTATTCATTCTGGTTTTGTTTGGCATGCGCAGCCGTCTTGCTTGCTCAAGAGTTATGTAGCGAATGGCAAGCGATAGCAAAATATAAAGAACTATAAAACAATGTAAAAGTAAAAATATTTTCACATTATTAAGTTTTTAAAAATATGTATGTTCAAAGAAACTTTATAATACTAACTAAAACTTATTAAAAGTCACTTTAACATTGCAGCATATTGTTTTTATTATGTGCCCAAAAAGTAGCATGGACTTTGCCTTTTGCACTCACTGTTGATTTTAGTGAGTGACAAGCGAAAGCAACGATCGTGATCACACATCGTTAGTGTCGGTGTGAAAATTCGAACTCAAATTGCACAATGTGCAACTTTTGGCTGGCTTTGCTCTGAATCATAATGTTATATTTGCATTCGAGATCGGCGATCATGATTGGATTTACATTTGGCTTCGCCTCACAGTAATTACAAATTTATATTTTAGTAAACCCAAGTCAACTGCGTCAATGGATTTTCATACTTTTTCTAGAAAGTGGACACAATTAAAAAGTAATGCAGGTAGAAAAGAAAAATCATAGCACGCTCAAATTTGATGATTTTTTTTAGAGTTTGCAACAAAAATCACAATTTAAGTAAATTTTCTTTACTTAATTGGCGCTTTATACTTTAAACGGTCCAACAAGGTGTGCCAGTTGCTTCTTCTCTCTACCCACCGGCGCCAATTGGTCACACCAATTTTCTTTAGCAACGATTTAAACACTTGCAATTATTTACATATATCTTCTAGGCCTGCGATTTCAATGAACGGTTTTCTTAACATGCTCTGGTCTATTGTTCCTGAAAATCCCTTGGGGAAAGTCCCGCAAGTCCCAGATATTTTATTGGAGTATGAAAAGAAAGAGCAGAAAATAGGATTAAGGCACTATTAGTATTGTAAATTTATTTAAAAGCAAATATACTATATTATATAAAGATAATAAATACAATTGAGTTTACAAGTTAGGTTGCATAGTCAGGAAATTACCTGATGAGGAGTGTGGCTGCTGGTCCGCTTCGATGCTAAAACAGAAGTGAGGTCTGAATGCTTCACGAATTTACCCAAGACCTCCCAAAAGTAACCAGCGGAGAGATAGCTGTTTTGAATTGCAATCTGCCCACGCTCAAAAACGCATGGAAAAAGGGATAACTGCATGGCGACTATGCACTAGAGATATACGCCGCCGTTTTGTGCACGCCGCCGCCGAATGTCAAAAATAGAGTTGGTGCTAATCGTTAAAACTGTACGACGAGAGTCATGAGTATTAAAAGACCATTAATAGCAACCGAAACTAGCCTTTATGCGTTAACAGCAAGGAGCCACAAATGATTTAAAGAAATCGTGTAGACAAAGAATATTAGGAGTTAGCCCAGAACATCGCCTTCGGTGAAATTGAGTTTTGTACGAGACGAAAGTGTGACCATTTCAAGTACTTAGATTTTTTCGGCAGACGCAGCAGTACCAGTCCCTCAGACCAGTGTAAGGTTCGAAACCTACCTGGAGTAAGTGAACGGAGGACAGTCCCTCCGCAAGGAGCTACCCCTGAAATTTTTTGAGCGATCCGCGAGATTTTGAGGTAAAAACCCCGGATCTTTCCGAAATGGCCACAACATTGATTTCCTTAAATAATACAAACAAACCCTTTTCTATATACTATTTTTTTAAATAGAAAAACCAAGCTTTTCAAAGTAAGAACGACGGCGTACTCCGCTGCACCGCCAACTCCGCCGCCACCAGTATATATAATGCCTACGCCGCCGACGCCGACAAAGTGATCGGCGTAAACCTCTACTATGCATGTTAGTTTCTATGTACGAGTATGTGCATATTGCTATAGGTGGGCAGATGGAAACCCGCTAATATGTAAGTTCAAAATTATGTGCATATTACAATAGCCAGGCAGAGGTATGCCCGCTAATACATAAGTTCAACTGTATGTAAATATTCCAATAATCAAGCAGCGGTGTGCCCGCTAATATGTATTTTAATATGTACATATATATATATTCTTCTCTGTTGGCGAAGGAATGCTAGCGCATAGTGGCAGAAGCAAGCAAAGAAATGCATGAACAGTAACATTGGTTCATTGCACTAGTTCACGGTTATTGCAGCCACATCCCTCCTCAGATAGTTTTCAGGTATGATGTAGTCGCCAGAAATTGACCCTTGTGCCGGTTTGTCGCTCCTGGTCCTTCGAGCTTGAAGAACGCTGAAATTAGAGAGTGCAGCAAAATTAAGGTACAATACTTGGTTTTCATTTCAGTTTTAGTTAGGCACCTCAGTTTATTGATATTTTGGAAATGACAATGTGAATACGTAAGTTAGTGCAAGCTGTTTCCAAGGCACATTTTTGTTTATCTCTTTGGTTGGTGCATGAAAACTGCTTCACTTTTCACAAGTAAAACACTTTCTTTAGTTTTGACAATTAAACACTTTATTTATTTATCAAGCACGATTCACTTTGATAATTCTTGGTAATCTTCTGAGAAAACTACCTCAAGTTCATTGGGCTAACGATTTTGCTTCGGTTATACCGAAGCGTCGGTGTAAAGAAAAAGTATTTAAGCGAAGTGTTTAGTCAGCCACAGCAGCACTTTATGATGATATTGTAACGAATTTAGTGAAACTCCGCATATTTTACACTCTCTACTAACGTTCGTATCGCTAAATTGTTGAATAAATAACTCCAATATTCAATAATGCAAAATGGTCTTATTAAAATACTTCACAATAACACTTATACTTCGCAACCAATAGCGTGCTTAAATCAAACTGAAATTGCCTACTCAGCTTTCGCTCCTTTTTACTCTCTGCTAGAATTTCTACTTGGTTACCAGCTATACGCGTCGCGTGTGTATCTGCAGTTTGGTTCCCCCATAAATTTAGAAAACAAAAATTCAGAAACACATTTTTTCAGAAAACATTAGTCAGAACCCCTTTTTCAGAAAGCCAAAATTTGAAATTTAAATTCTGAAATTTGATTTCTGAAATTTTGTTTCTGAGTTTTGACTTCTTTTTTGCGCAAAATTTAATGTTTTTTGCTGTCTTATTACTTTCTAATTTTGACTTCTGAAATTTTACTTCTCAGTTTTTTCTGCCTGGAACACAGCAACGTCCGAAAGAAGGCGTTATATCAATCGAATTAGGGAATATGTATAATATCACTAATTGGGGTGAAGTCCGTACGAATAATTCCATCGAAAGGTGGAACAAACGGCGTTTGGCACACACCTTAACATATTTAATTACATAAATAAAATAAAAAACGAACAGGCAATAACACAAAAACAGGAGTTACAAAAACGAGCTTTAGTTCTGTCCCATGAACCAAATATACTTTTTCGGAAAACGAAGAAAAAATAAAATACACGTGTATCGGCGATTTTCATGTACACGTAAGAATTTTTTTTTATGTATAAAGTATGAAGCTCGTAGTGTCCGTCTGTCTGCCTGTGTGAAACACTTTGGATCGATTTTTAACCCTTTTCCGTGATCCAATCGAGCTAATTTTTTAAGGCAGACTCGTGGAAATGTCTGTATCACGTCAAGTTTAAAAAAAATATATTGTTATCAATTCTCAGATTTTCCTGAGTTTATTTTTGTTTTCACATTTTTTGGAATAACTTGAAGGGACTCCAAGCTTTATACTTTATACATAAAAAAAAATTTTGACGTGTACATGAAAATCGCCGATACACGTGTATTTTTATTTTTTCTCCCCTTTCCGAAAAAGTATGTTTTGTTAATAGGACAGAATGTGTGTAACGCGGTGTAATAGAAACAAAATTGCAGCAATTTTCAGCTGGAGGCGAGCCATATCGGAAACGCAAGAAAAATATAAAGACTTCGTTTTTTAATACTGTAAATTCAAAAGATAGCGGGTTCGAACCGAGCTCAAAGCCTAAAAATAATTATTTTATCATTATTTATGTTATGATACATTTTTTCTTAATTGAAACAACAAAAATTGTTACTACATCCAGAGAACGTGGAAAAGTGTCAATAAATATGGTACTATGGCATCATTGCCATGAAACAAGTCCAATTTTCACATCCCTTCTGCAACAGATGTCGCAGTGCTGTGAATATCAATTGGCAAGAGACAGGGTAGAAGTAGAAATAATGAAGAAAACAAACAACCGCTGTGATAGCTGAATGATTATAGTAGCGGCGCCTAAACCTTGCCGATGAAGGAATTTAGCAGTTCCGAAATGGATCTATACAACGAGCTTTGGCAGTTGTCTAAATTTTTTTCTTCTTCTCTTCTGATTTAAAATGTTTTCAATTAAGAAAAAATTTATCATAACAATAATAATGATAAAATAATGATTGTTAAGCCTTGAGCTCGATTCGAACCCGCGATCTTACAAATCAGCAGGCCGATATATCAACAACAATTGTAAATTCATTTGAAAAAGATAAACGCGGTTCATGGTTTACCAATGGTTTGTATGCGGTAAACTACATCGTTGATCGTTTTACAACTTTGTATGGGCCCTTCCCAGTTACACTGGCAATTTCGGGGACAAACCATTTTTTCCGTTGTGGGTTGTATAACAGCACCAAATCTCTTTCTGAAACTTCCGAATTAATTGCTTTATCGTATCTGGCTTTCATCTTGTCACTCATAATCTTGTTCGTTGCTTTATCAGATCGTGCATTTCTCTCAGCTCTTCTTCCAAGACATCAGTGGATTTCTTGATATTTCCCTCCGCAGCGGCATCTATCCCAAACTTCAAATCAGCTGTCAGGCGAAGGTCATTGCCGAAATTACTTTTGCAGGGGTTTGGTCCGTTGTCTCATGCACTGCCGATCGGTAAGCCATCAAGAATAATGGTATGCGGGTATCCCACTCTTTATGGAAATTGTCCACTACTTTCCTTAAGTGTTCTTCCAATGTTCTATTGAATCCTTCCACCATACAATCGGTCTGAAGATGCAATGCAGTTGTCCGTGTTTTCCGAATGCCCATGATTTACACTTTTCCTGGAATACAGCTGATTCGAAATTCCTGCCTTGGTCAGAAAGTAACTACATTGGTACACCATACCTTGCAACCCAATTGTTTATAAACACTTCTGCTACTGTTTCCGCTTCTTGATTTGGGATTGGGTATACCTCTGGCCATTTGCTGAAATAATCCATAACCACCAGTACATATTTGTTTCCGCAGTTGCTAGTAGGAAATGCACCTGCGACATCCACATCGATCCTTTCGAATGGCGCACCTGAGTTATATTGCTTCATCTGGCCATGACTTCGGGTTTTGGGCTCTTTCGCTCTGCTGCAATCCTCCCAGTTCGCAGTCCACTCAGTGACCCGGTTGATGGCAACCAACCCAATAGAATCTCTGTTTAATCTTCTCGAGCGTCTTCGTGATTCCCAGATAACCTCCGCTTGGACCATTATGTAGCTCGTTGAGAAAGTCAGGAATCCTTTTCTGGGAATAACTATCATTTTCCTCCTACACTGACCCATCTTCACTCCATGCGAGCTACTGGATATCACCTCTGAACTGTTCCACTGTGCCCAATATCACTTAGCAATAGGACTATTTGCTGCAATATCCTCTCTATTTGGGGTCTTTCGTTTCGTTCGAGCCTTGCATAACATGTGACAGATCTGTATCTTCTAGCTGACATCTTCCTTAGTTGTTCCTTGTCCCATTCGTCCGTACACGTATAGTCATTAGGCGGACATCTATAATGTCTTCTTTAGCCTCAGCCTTTGAACAGTGTTTGCACTCCAAACTACATGGTCTTCGTGACATTGCATCAGCATTTCCAGGGTACTACCTTTTCGATGATCAATGGAAAAGTCATAGTTTTGTAGTCGCTCGATGCACCGTGCCCAATATGTGCACAGCCCAAGGAAACTTCTCAATTCATAGCAAGTTCAGTGGTCTTGGCCAATCGTTTACAGCTTGTATCTTTTCATTCGCAGTGCAGATGCCCTCTGTCGTTACCTTGTGGCCCAAACAACTTACTTCCTTTTTAAACAGCGAACACTTTTTGGGACTTAGTTTCAGACCAGCGCCAGCTCATTCTCTGGAAAACTTCCTCCAAGTTGTTAAGATGTTCTTCAAAGTTCTTTCCCTATACGATGATTTTCGTCTAGGTACACTAAGAATGTTTTCCAAAGTCGGCCTTTCAGTACCTAATCCATGAGTCTCTCAAAGGTAGCTGGTGGCAAACATAGTCCAAAGGGCATTAATGTAAACTGCCAAAGACCATCTCCGACACTGAAAACTGTTTTCTTCTTGTCTTCCTCCTTCACTTCCACTTGCCAGTAGCCACTTTTTAAGTCCAGTGTGGAAAACCATTTTGTGCCAGATAGCGAGTCCAGAGTGTCGTCAATTCTTGACAATGGGTAGCTGTCCTTTTTCGTTACATCATTCAACTTCCGGTAGTCCACGCAAAACCTCATTTTGCCATCCTTCTTCTTCACAAGTACCACCGGTGAGCTCCATGGACTAGCTGATGGTTCGATAACGCCGCTGGCGCTCATTTCTTTTATGATTTGACTAACAACTTCCCGCTTCGCCAGTGGAACACTACGTGGAGCTTGACGGATCGGCCTGGCGTCTCCTGTATCAATTTGATGTTTCACAACGTTGGTGCGGCCTGGTTTGGAGCCATCTTCGTCAAATAAGTTCGCGTACTTTATGAGCAGTTGTTTTGCCTTACTCTGATAGTCTTCTTCTAGCCCACGTCCATGCCGTGATGTCATTTGAAAGATCAGTGTTGCTGGTTGAAACGGGTTTCTGGAGTTGCTCACAGTTAATAACTACATCAGCCTCTTGGCATTTTCCCAATACAGCTCCTTTGGTCAGTTTGATTGGTAACTTGAATTCATTGAGTACTCTTACGGAATATGCCCATTTTGTTTTGTCATAGCCAGGGTTTTTCCTACAAGTACATTCGGTGTTGTTTTGTTTGCTGCTTCGTCAACGCACAATTTGTTTGTCCCACAATCTCCATCAACCTTTACCCAGATGACTGCTTGTGATTTTGGTGGTATTTGCTGACTCTCTTCCACCAGCACTCGTTTACTGCTGTAGCCTCTCTCGTAGCCGAATTAAGTGGCACAGTCCATCTAGATATGCTTCAGCTTAGCTCAGGGGAATTGGGGGTGGGGGTGCTTCAGGCCCACGCAACGAAGTTGCACAAAAAATATTTAAATATATGCCTACGGTAACAAAGGGGTATTCCACGCGGAATTGCGCCAGCAAATTAACAATGCAAAACAAACAAAAGAAAAAAAAACCAAGTGACTAGGAAAATGAACAAGGCAGGAAAGAAGAACGAGGAACGTTACACCAATCATCGTTTATGGGGAAGAAAAGCAGGAACTCCCCATGTCTCTACCCACCGACCTGTTAACCAAAAAAAATTTGTGTTAGAGGGTTTCTTAATACTTACTTCATCTCAGCCACCAATATCCCTACATTTCGTCAAGGGCCCAATAAAACCCTAGAATTCCATCTTTAGTAATTCACAATTTCTCATTTTATTCATAAGAAAATCTTTAACAAATTTTCCCTGCTTCCTTATTACTAGCATTTAATAGTTATCTATTTAAACGAAATACTTTGGATTCAATCAACTTTATCATCATGTTCAAAACATATAGCCTATTAATTAAATAACCCAAAAGGTATACGTATTCACAAACAGAAATTCAATATAATTGTAGTTGGCTTACTAGAATGTAATTAGAACGTAGGTGTACATTGGATTGAGGTGAGTATCGCTAAATATGTGGACGAAGTATGTTAAGCTTATTACCATAATTATCCTGGTAGTATTTTCCTCAATACACATTTAGCTAACTTGGGCGTGCAAATGGTTTCAACCATGCGATTTTTAAATCGACATACACATGCGATCAAATGTGCATATAAATGTAAAGGTAATATCTTGGAGATCGTGGTTAAAACCCTAGGATTGAAAATTTTAGATTAAGAAGCTATGAAAATAAAATCCTCTGAATTTACAAAAAAAAACAAAAAAAATGACATAAAACATGTGCATACATATGTAAAATGTGAACGATTTACTTACATGCTTTCTCGGCTACACCATCGATGCGACGTTGGTACCAGCGACGACGAGGTTGCAAACGCGATAGATTTATGCTGTAATCAAACATGTGTGTAGTTGAAGAATCATAATCAATCGAACCAGGGGTCGATAGCTAAATAGGTAGACCCAAATTATACCTGTGTACATCACATACATACATGTATATGCACATCAAATGTTTTGCACACACACTGATAACTAGAGATGTATGAGGAAGCGCTTTAATGCGCCTGAAACTATATCTCGCGAATATCCAAGAAATTGATATAATTTTACATACGAATTTACATATACAATTTGAAATACTTTATCACATTATTATTTATGCAATATTGCGTAACTCAATTAATTTACTTTTAATGTATACAAATTTAGGTGCAAGAAACCTAAAGCCAAACTTCAATTGTTAGTACATAATTACTAATAGCTATGTACGTCTTAACAGAATTGCACTGAGGCATTAATCATATTTATGTATATACTAGCAAGAAAATATGCTTACGGTCCTAAGATAATCTATCAAATCAACATAAATGATAACACTCAGGGATATTATAGGTACTTAAAGTCCGATGTTTTGGTCATATCGCAAGTCTGCCATAGAAAGGCTGGTATCCTTTACCCTCTCAGACGTGTTTGACGAAATACCAATAAGTTTCATGTTAAACTCAAGGCGACTCTTATCGCAATCGACGTTTTGATTAGCCGTTTAATGGCGGTTGGATGTCAGCCTTGTGGCTCCTTAAATAGCACGATCTCTATTCACATGTTTTTATTGGACATTTATGTTTCCATTATTGGTGGCATATGCTACACATGAACGTATATGTATTTGCAGTTCCTCTGCTATTGCTTCGTATTTTAAAAAGAAGTTGGTTAGCTATTGTTGCACTGCACGTTTATTAAAGTTCGATTAAAGTTTAAAATTATATTTATGGCCAGAGTTGCGCATAAATTAAAATATTAAGGTTTGCTTTTGTATAGTACTGGTCAATTCCGCGGTGAAGGGCAACTGCCTACACTTCACATTATTTATGTTTGTTTGAATGTGCAAGTTTATAATTTTATGTATTTATTCGGTCGTCATACCCTGCATTAATGTGCTTTTATGTTTTTATATGCACGTTCCTTTTGTTAGCGCATTTAATTTTTTTTACTAAAAGTCAATCAATTAAATTGACAAATCACAAGCAATCATCATAATAAACAGTGCATCACACAGCAAAAAAAGCAAAAGCACACGTCACCTTATCACTAGGGTTTTCTACCGCGTATTCATAAACGGAGCGCGACTTTTAACTTTTATTGCTTATCAGGAACTAACTCTTGTTTTTCAAGTCAGCTTCAAATTAAGCTTCATTAATTGCCCAGCATCGATTTATTCTGTCAGGTAGCGGTCCACAAGCAAGTTGTTGCTAGACATCGGAATGCAATTTGAAAAACAAATAGAGGCCATAAGCAAATGTGGAAAAAGTTCACTCGCTCGCTGGATTTTAACGGTATCATTATGAGCATGTACGTGCATACGTCTCTGTAGTAGAGGTTTACGCCGATTACTTTATCGGCGCGGCGGCGGCGATATAAGACTTGGTAAAATATCGGCGGCGGCGGCGAAATGGGCGCGCCGGCTAACGCCGTCGTACTTGGTAAACAAATTTTGATCTCCACACAAGTTTTTTCAATTACTCTCTGACCTTACAGAAATTTTGAAAAATTTATGGTTCTCAAATTTATATCCAGCAAATTTCTCCCAAATGCTTAGATTTAACACTTCCTGAATTTAAAGATTAAAATGAATATATTTTATATGTATAATGACGTTTTTATTCAGATACATCTTGTAAGACACAGCTATTTTATGTCTATATTTCAGGCCACTAAAAATATACTTCCAGTATTCATATAAAAAATACCTATTTGAAATTTTCTTTGCAAGATTCATAGTTATTGTGAATAAAAATAATTTTGTTTACGTTGTGCGGGCTGAGCTGTGACCGTTTATTTGTAATAGTAAAGGCCAGCAATAGAAAAAACCCGCTCACTGGGTGTACTCGTTGCCGGAATACACAAAACTTTTGTGACAACTTAGATAATAGTGGCATTGCAGCAGCCTTTTCCCTCCAGAAATTTAAAACATTTTGGTTTGATGAGAAACTCAACAGCAAATGGCATTCTGCTGATAAAATTCATATTTTTTGAATTTGTGGAATACCTCTGCGTAAGCTTCAATATTTTAGAGGAGAGGTGGACGGAAATATCTTTATCATTATTACCTATCGGCTATTTTTGAGTCACCAATAGGGATTATACATTTTAATTAAAAAATTTACTTTCGTATATTTCTGTCGTTGCAGTAGTCCGTGACACAATGCAGTGTGCTGAAACGCGGATCCAGCAGCGCTGCGCACACTAATATATCATTTATTGGAAATCTATAGTCTAGTTTGCGTCTTATATTATTTTTAAATTTTTTGAATTAAATGCAACTGTGAAAAGTTTGCATTATTCTCATCCAAATCAATGTCGACGTTCTCAGATAATATTGTCACTATCTCCGATCTGTCGAATAATTAATGCACAGAAATAGATGGATATGAATCGCCAGACAAATGTACACAGCATCTTTGGATTTTGTGTAAAAGTCCTTCAACTTGTCACATAAGCTGTGCTTCAGCTTCGAATAAAATCAAGTCAGTTTTATTACAGTTTTTCAGCAATTTTATTTATTGCAGCTCTTTGAGACCCAAGACTATCAAGCATTGACGAACGCTGTGCCATCTTGTTGCGAACCGCGTGTTTCTTAGAGTGACATTTCTTTTGCCATCAAACTACATGTAAGTCATTAGGATGTTGATGTGCCTATACGTTTCTAACGGAACATCGTCTAGTGGACCAAATCCGTCATCGTAGTCGACCCAACACAAGTCTTCGGAAGCAAGGAGTTCCTCCAAGTTGTCAATATTTGCTAAATTTTCGTTTTGTATTGTATCAGCTCGGCATCTTAAAACATCTGTTTTAAAACGAAGGGCCCTTGCAATACTTTTGCACTTCGCATTAAGATTGCTTACTTCAGGGGACGGAATTATAGCCATCTATAGTAAGCAAATATGTAGGCCCATGCCCAAGGCAGAAATGGTTGTTGATGCACACCTAAATCAACGCTTTTTTAATGTCTACTACACCTTGATCAGTGACAACACAAATTGGTTCCCAGCTTTAATTTGAAAAAATCTGTTACTTGTTCAAGGTTCTGTTAAAATGTTATTGCCAGTGTGAGACTTTGAAATGTATTTTGTTTCCAAGGTGAGATTTTCCAACAGGAACTTTTGTCGAGATAATGAAAAGTAATGTAATATAATTTTTCTTTCTCTTCGAAAATTATCAGTATACAAATCAAATGTTAGCGCAAAATGTTCCTGGCCAGAGATTTTTTTTCGAACTGTGTTTAAAAACGCATTCATAAACATCATCTAACGCTGTTGTTGAAATAGTTTTGAAATGTGGTATATCATCATCAGCTAATACAACTTGGTATTTTTTTAGGAAGTCTTTTATTCCATTATTGGAAATTGTATGGAACGGTACTAAATCTCGTGCCATCCACAATGCCAAGTCTCTTCCCATAGCCCTTTGGAATTCGTTGAAGATTTTTTAGGACATTTTTTAAAAAAGTTTGATATGTTAGAACTACTACTTTCAGCGTCGAATCACGAATATTGTGTTTCATTTTTTAAGTGCCTCGTTAGATTCCCTGTAGACACGTTTTTGCTATATGACTGGATCTTGGAACTAAAATATTTGTTACTTGTGAAATTGAAAAAGTACTAGGCTCAAACTTACCAAGAAAAAATTATGGATGAATCCTCATTTTTCTGTTTTTGTAGACAAAGGTTGCCAAAAACTTTTTCTTTTTCAATAGTTTTCCAACTTGAGGCCTCTTCTAACGTTCCGAAAAATTCCAAACACTGCTTTTACGTCGGCTACTTACAATTTGTAGTTTGATTATGTAATCCTTCACTGCCTTATTTCCATCTGTAAGTTACAGGCCGATAAGCAGAACGAAAATGCATAAAATTTAAGAACAAATTAGTTAGCTTTTATGCATTTTCACATAATAAACGCTTTCCTTACATAACATATTTTTATTATAAGTCTTCATTAATTAAAGATGTGGTGACATCAAACAAAAGCTACTTGCACTACTCTACTATAATAATAAAATGGGTAATTCCTATACGACAGCATGACACTGCTAATAACGCGTCAAAAATCATCGAAAGAGGGATGTCGAGAGAGGCGTATTAATCTCGAGAACAACTAATCCGAAACCGGAAAATAAAAATTTATCTCTCCGTCCGGAGATATTTCCAGTTGAATGTTGACGATTTTCATGTGGTTTTTGTTGTTGTACCCACAAAAAAATTGTGCATCACCGTGGCCGAAGGCCGCCAACGCAGAAAGATGTTCTGGCGCAAAAATACTATGTATTTCACCCCGGTTTCGGAGGGTACCCGGGGGTCTTGTTTTTTTCGGTTTTCGTTCATGATCTTTTGAACGAGTTAAAATTTTATTCTCCGCCTTCGGATTATTAATACTGATGTCAAGACGCTCCGTTTGATATCTATCTCGATGTTTTGGACGCGTATTAGCAGTGTCATGCTGTCGTAAAAAATTACCAATATTGGTAGAGAAAGCCTCCCAGATGACAAAATCAAATGCTCACCTTCCGGATGCTTCTAGTTCTGTAAAAGTGAAATTTATTTATTAGGTAATGTCTAGAACAGCGGTTTACTCCTATCTCCTGACAGAGTTGAAGTTTTTCTTGTCCACCTTCGGAGTTGTGTGTGCCGAGTTCAAGACGCGCAGTTTGACGACCCGTGCCATCCCGATAGATTTCGGTACACGCCGATTTGTGGTGCAGTCGACCGCTGTTGTATGCTTTTACCGCGTACCTTCACAATTTAGCTTAAGTACTATATGACAATGTAAGAAAGTAAAAGTGCACGACATAACGTCTGTTTCGACGATTAGTTTTTCCACTAACTTCCACTTACAACAGAGATCTATATCTTTAAAGAATTTTTATTCCAACCTCTGTTTGAATGCATACACTTAATATATGTGTTTGTTAGAAAAAACTTTAATCCAATCTAAACAATTTATTTTGGTATTACGTGTGTCTTAATGCTGAGATGGAGCAACACGAGTCATGATAACCCATTTTTATGACCATCGAACCATTTCGATTGGTTGTTGCATAATCAGCGATTATATATAGCCTATAAAATACAGTACTAAATATCCAGTACTGCGCCGGACGCGCGCGCCGACGCGCCGATATTTTGGACATTCGGTTCGCGACGCGCGTCTGTGCGTGCGGACACACGACCAAAATCGGCGCGCCGGCGGCGTTTATGCTGGCGGCGCTAAGTATCTCTAGTCTGTCAGATGTTCTATTAACATCTTGCCTTTCAGCGGCTAGCATCAGATTACCGTGTGTTCATATTCGATACTGCGAATGCCCCAGTGGAGAAATTCTTAGGTAGGTGGGCGATTAACACCCTCCCAAACAGACAGATGCTACACGACGCGACACGCGGAAGTTAGCGTCTGCAACAGGCTTACCAACAATATCACATCATTCCAGTCACGGTAATAAGCAGTTAACCACGACCACCTTCTTTGATTACTACACGGGCATTTATTCGCCTTGGGAGCTAGTCTTAGAGCTTGTCTGTGTGGAATGCTGACAGTGTTTATTCGCAGGTCGACTGTTTGCGTAGGCAAAATTTTATCGTCTAACTACTATCGT